>OY998252.1:79022664-79132664 GCA_963922045.1 Persicaria maculosa | reverse complement strand
GAGAGAAACGCAGGCCACAGCTCGGAGCGACGAAGAAGGGGGATTTCGATCTGGCTTCAATTTTTCCAGCAACGCAGTTGATTTCAGCCCCAATTTTCGACGATTTCGAGCTCTTCATTCAGATCTGAAGGGAGATCTGGTCGGAAATAGCACTGTAAGCCAAAATTCGAGTTTTAACAGGGAAGCCAAAATTCGAAAACTGTAATCATTTGAATTAAGCGAGATCTGAAGCGAGATCTGCTTTGAATATAGTATTGTATTGTTGATGTAGTTGTGATTATAGAACTGTAGTTGTGATTCAACATGGATGCTTTGCGATTTTGACATCAGATGTCGATTTTGATATAAGTGACTAGTGTTGTGATTATAGAACTGTAATCTAGATTGTATTGTTGATGTAGTTGCTGATTTAAGATGCTTGTGTTTTGATTATACTGCTGTAACCAAAATTAGACTGTAACCTTTATGTGGATATCTGAGTTTGAGTGCATTTGTGCTGCTGTAACCAAAATTACACTGTAACCTGTATGTGGATATTTGAGTGTGACTGCATCTGTGTAGCTGTAACCAAAATTACACTGTAACCTATATGTAGGTATCTGAGTTTGACTGCATTTGTGTAGCTGTAACCAAAATTACACTGTAACCTGTATGTAGGTATCTGAGTTTGAGTGCATCTGTGTAGCTGTAACCAAAATTACAATGTAACCTGTATGTAGGTATCTGAGTTTGAGTGCATCTGTGTAGTTGTAACAAAAATTACACTGTAACATGTATGTGGGTATCTGAGTTTGAGTGCATCTGTGTAGCTTGTAACCAAAATTACACTGTAACCTATAGACTGTAATCACTGTATTAATGAAATTTAATACGTGTCACCAATGATCAGGTACAATGGAGGCCAATCTGTTAACAGTAAAATTTGGAGGAAAATGGAAGTTGGAAGATGGTGATTTAGTTTTTGCTGGGGATGTGTCATCAAAGGTTATTGTCATCAATCAGGCTGTAACCATGCATGAGATGAAGTCTGAGATACTGAACAGATTCAGCACGAGTGACAATTTATCTCCTACTCTTCAATTCAGCCACTTGCATTCATTCAAGGAAACTACTGAGCCATTTTCAATAGAGAATGAGACTGATTTCAGAAGTTTTTTGCCAATTAATGAATTGAAGAATGTGAATTGGATGTTGCCTTTATATGTTACAGCTGTGAAGGAAATAACTGAAGAACAGGTTACAGAATCTATACATGATGAAAATCAATTGGCTTTACATGCTTACAGTTCTTCCAAGGGTACAAATGCTATGGAAGAGGACTTTGATGTGCAGGCTGGAAATGCAGAATCCATAAACGATGGATGTGATATGAATAGTAATGGAGATGACACAGGGATTGAAAGTCGCATAAGTGCAGGCAGTACAATGTCCACAAAATATACAGCACAACCTATAAGTGAAAGAAAGGGAGAAATTCTTATATTTTTGGGACAACTGTTCCGAACAAAGGAAGATCTCAAACAGACTATTGAACTGTTGGCTGCACAAGAGGTGTTTGCTTACAAAGTGAAGAAGACAACACCATGTTATTACAGAACAGCGTGTGTGGATAGCAGCTGCACCTGGAAAATACATGGCGCCATAATTGGTGGTTCAACTGTATTTATAATTAAGAAATACTTTAAGGAACACACCTGCAACATGGAAGTACGAATAGGAAAGCAACGCCCTCTAAAATACAGAGTCATAGCCGAAAGGATAAAACACAGGTGACATAGACTACAATAAGTTCTTCATTACATATTTTATTAACTGTAATCATGCTTCATTTCATATTTAATTCACTGTTGTACATAATATATACAGTTTTGAAGATGAGAAACAAGGTCAAACTCCAAGACAAATTAGAAACACGATGAGGAATGATTTCAAAGAGAATGTTAGCTACTGGAAATCTTGGAAGGCTCGTGATTTAGCAATAGAGATGACAATGGGGACTGCAGAAGACAACTATGAATTAGTGCCATCATATTGTTGGGTCCTGAAGCAAGCAAATCCTGGAACTGTCACCTTCATTGAACTTGAGAGAAACTCAAAGTTCAAGTATATGTTCATTGCCTTTGGACCATGTATCCGAGCATTTCCAATCCTACGAAAGGTACAGATTCATTTCATAAGGAAAAATTACACTGTAACCAAATAATTACTGAATAGAATTCAATTGTACAGGTTCTTGTGGTAGATGGTACATTTCTAAAAGGAAAATACAAAGGGACTCTTCTCACAGCTTCTGCACAAGATGCAAATCATAAAATATACCCTATTGCATTTGCAGTGGTTGACTCAGAAAACAACGACTCTTGGGAGTGGTTCTTCAACAAGCTAGCAACAGTCATCCCATCAAGTGAAGAGCTGGTTTTTGTTTCTGATCGTCATCAAAGCATTGCAAGAGCTATAGAGTTGATTTACACAAATGCAAAGCATTATCACTGCAGATGGCACTTAAAGCAAAATATAATGTCAAAATTCAAGAAGAAAGCACTCTGTCAGTGGTTTGAAAGCGCAGCAAACAGTTACACAGAAGAAGAGTTCAACAACTACTTTGCTTCCATCAGTACTACAAACAGCAAGATGGGGAAATATCTTGAAGAATTACAGTTTGAGAAATGGGCAAGAGCTTATTCAAAAGGTGACAGGTACAATATAATGACTTCAAACAACGCAGAATCATTAAATAGTGCCTTTGGTTTGGAAAGAGCTTTCCCAATTATAGGGTTATTGAATGCAATCAGAGAGAAGATAACAAAATGGTTCAATGATCGTAGAAATGAATCTGAAAACAACAGCTTTGAGCTTCCAACTCATATAAGTGATATAGTGTACATAAGATGCAGTGAGGCTGGAATGTATACTGTCAAGCACCTCAATCAATTCCAGTTTGAGGTTGTCGGTGGAATGAAAAGGTTTATGGTTGATTTAAAGAAGAACTCTTGTACTTGCAAGGTATTTGATTATGAAAAGATACCTTGTGTACATGCTCTGGCTGTAATCAAAGAAAAAAACCTGAGTGTTCTGAGTTATATTAGCAGCTACTACAAAACTGAAGCTTGGAAATTGGCTTATCATGAGACAGTATATCCTACTCTAAATGTAGATCAGTGGGTTGTACCAGAGGACATCAAAAGCCAGCAATGTCACCCACCAATGGTACGTAGAAGATGTGGTCGACCTGAAAAGAATAGAAAGCTTTCAACTGGAGAATTCAGTGGGAAAGCATCAAAGAAGACTGTCAAGAGATAGAGATCAGAGGCAAATCAGAAGCAAAGCATTAAGGAAGACAATACGATTTACTTTATCGTTTTCTTATATTGAATAAATTTGTCACTATAAACAGATCATTACACTAGAAAGAATGTAAACAGTGAGCATATTTCAGTTTTTTCTTCTATCAATACAATTTTGAAAATATTTCAGTTCTCCTTCATCATATGAATGGTTAAAACACACATAGACGTTGTAACCACAGTTAAAACAGGGAAATAGACACTGTAACCACAGGTAAAACAGGGACATAGACACTGTAATCACAGGTAAAACTCCTAGATGTTTTCAAAACTATTAAAATAGAGACAGAAACAATGACATATGCACTGTCACCACTATGAAAACATGCCAATGGACACTGTAACCAAAAGGAAGACCCTATGATTATGGAAGAATAAACCCCAAAGGGGCTAATGAGAAGCCAAACGAACATGTCATGTACAGTATGGTTTAGGGTTTAGGGTTAAGTCTTTAGGGTTTAGGGCCAAGGCCCTAAACCCTAAATCCTAAACCCTAAACCCTAAAATGTCAAGTACAGTACATCGTTAAGAGATGATTGCTGTAATCAAATGGAAAACCCTAGGACAAGGCCAACAAAAACCCTAAAAGGGCTAATGAGAAGCCAAAAGACATGTGATGGACTGTTCTCCTTCATCATATGAATGGTTAAAACAAACATAGATGCTGTAACCACAGTTAAAACAGGGACATAGACACTGTAATCACAGGTAAAACTCATAGATGTTTTCCACACTATTAAAATAGAGACATAAACAATGACATATGCACTGTCACCACTATGAAAACATGCACATGGAAACTGTAACCAAAAGGAAGACCCTATGAGTATGGAAGAATAAACCCCAAAGGGGCTAATGAGAAGCCAAACGAACATGTCATGTACAGTATGGTTTAGGGTTTAGGGTTAAGTCTTTAGGGTTTAGGGCCAAGGCCCTAAACCCTAAAATGTCAAGTACAGTACATCGTTAAGAGATGATTGTTGTAATCAAATGGAAAACCCTAGGACAAGGCCAACAAAAACCCTAAAAGGGCTAATGAGAAGCCAAAAGACATGTGATGGACTGTTCTCCTTCATCATATGAATGGTTAAAACAAACATAGATGTTGTAACCACAGTTAAAACGGGGACATAGACACTGTAATCACAGGTAAAACTCATAGATGTTTTCCACACTATTAAAATAGAGACATAAATAATGACATATGCACTGTCACCACTATGAAAACATGCACATGGAAACTGTAACCAAAAGGAAGACCCTATGAGTATAGAAGAATAAACCCCAAAGGGGCTAATGAGAAGCCAAACGAACATGTCATGTACAGTATGGTTTAGGGTTTAGGGTTAAGTCTTTAGGGTTTAGGGCCAAGGCCCTAAACCCTAAATCCTAAACCCTAAACCCTAAAATGTCAAGTACAGTACATCATTAAGAGATGATTGCTGTAATCAAATGGAAATCCCTAGGACAAGGCCAACAAAAACCCTAAAGGGGCTAATGAGAAGCCAAAAGACATGTGATGGCCTCTTCTCCTTCATCATATGAATGGTTAAAACAAACATAGACGCTGTAACCACAGGTAAAACAGGGACATAGACACTGTCACCACTATGAACCAAGGGGAATAGACACTGTAATCACAGGTAAAACTCCTAGATGTTTTCAAAACTATTAAAATAGAGACATAAACAATGACATATGCAC
This sequence comes from Persicaria maculosa, assembly GCA_963922045.1. NCBI lineage: Eukaryota > Viridiplantae > Streptophyta > Magnoliopsida > Caryophyllales > Polygonaceae > Persicaria > Persicaria maculosa. Next base: position 79,127,616 of record OY998252.1, on the reverse strand, counting down.
TGTCACCATTATGAAAACATGCCCATAGAAACTGTAACCAAACGTGAAAACTTTGAGGATGACAACAAAAATAAAAAAACCTTGCCTTTGATGTGGAATTATAGACTGCTGTAACATATAATAGGGATAAAACAGTAAAAGATTCAAAGAAACATATAAAGTACTAGAGAAGTAGCCTACAAATACATAATCTAAGTGTCACCAATGGCTGTCACCACGAGTTTTACAGCAACACAATACACAATAACCTGTCACCAATTCAAGTGTCACCATGGGCTATCACCACAACTGCTACAACAACAAAATATAGTCTAAACTGTGAGCAGATACACTGTCACCACATAGTTCAACTAACACAAACCTAAATTTCATAACTAAACAAATGTCCACTGCTTCTTCATGAGATCATATGCAATCTTCTCACGATATGCATTAACATACTCATCATTCACAAGCTTAATATCACCACCAAAAACCAGAGACTCAATGTGCTTGATGACGTAGACACCACAGCTACCTCTACATAAGAAGCAAAAAATAAACAATAAGAGACAAAAGGTGAACAGATAAAATGTCACAAAATAAAATACAACAAGATGGAAAACAGAAGAAGTTACCCGTCTTCATTTTGAGGCAAGTCATCTACTCGGTCCATTTCAAAGGGAGTGTCATCCATCTTAGGAAAAAGACCAGTCTTACTCAACATAACAGCAAGCACTTCACACGTTTTAGCAAACTTCGAAAGCAGGTCTTCATTTTTAATGAAATTACGCTGGGAATCATAAACAAGAATCATCTTGTCGTCCAAAACAATTTCAACGGCTACCCAGTGCATGTTGTCAAGATTGAAAGGAGCGTAAACCTTCTTAGCACCTTCCCAAGTCTTCCCATAACTGCCAGGATAAAGACCAAGGAAGTAATGGAAGAATTCGTCCGGAATGGCATCACCAGTTTTAAAAAGATTAACATCACAGTTCCCAACCTTAGGGAAAAAAATGGTGTCTAAAACAACACTGGTGGGATTTAGATCAGGACAATCATGAAGACGCTTTCTAAAATGATGAAGTGATTCGTCTATGTGCTGTGAAAGAAAACAGAACAAACACTAACTGTCACCAAACTGATGGCACCACAATATAAGCTGTAACAATACATATAAATATGAACTTACAATATCACGAAGCCATTTTGTCCTCCCCGATAATTCAGTGAAAAACACCTTGTTCATATCAACCTCACAGCCACTGACTTTTCCATCACGCCTACAAAGTAAGATAACAAGTTAAATCAACATATTATAATAAGTGGCAGTACTAAGAAGAAAATAAATATCAAAACAAAAGTAGATAATTACCCAAGATCTCTAAAATTGGTATAAAATTCACCACGCTCCTCCGAGCTGAGAATAGAATGTTTAGGTACTTTAGGAAGGCGAGGTTTCTTCGGTTTACAAGGATTGGTGTAAGGAGTATGGGCTGCAGGAGCAGATTTCAACGCCCTATAAGAACGCCTTAGCGGAACTTCAAGATCATCCTCACCATCTGAAGGAAGAGGGTAGGCAACATCAGTGATGTTATGAAATAGACTGCTTTTATCATCAATAACACCAGTTGCATCACCACTTTCAGCAAGCACATCCTCTTGGACATCAGAACTGTATCCAAGTATGATGCCAATACCATGATCAACTGTTCCACCAACAGCTTCTTCAGGAGGAAGGCAACTACTATCATCATTCAAATTAGCTGTAACCACAACTTTGGGATCAACAGAACCACTGTCATCACATGCATCATTGGAGCAAGGAAGCACAAGGGTTGCAACAATACCACTGTCATCACCACAATCAATAGAGCAAGGGAGAACAGTAGTGGAAACAACACTGTCACCAGGAACCTCTTTGGAAGCAACCATGTCCTCATTGATTGGATATGAATCAAGAACTTGAGTAGGAGGAACAAAGCTAGCAGAAACAGTCTCATCTGACCCAATTACTTCAGTTGTGGCAACACTCAAATCAACAGTTTCATTAAACGAAGGAAGGATTTCAGTAGGAGCGGCAGAAGAAGAATCATTAACCTTTTCAGTAATGGCTGCACTCGAATTGAGGATTCCTTCATTTGACGGAATAACTTCAGTAACAGGGATCGAACTGGTAACAGGCACATCTTGTGATACAAGGACTTCAGTAATACCAACAACACTGTCATCAATCTTGAGAGAAGGAGATGCAATGCCAGGAGAAGGGACACTACTGTCATCAATCTTGAGAGAAGGAGATGCAATGCTAGGAGAAGGGACAACACTGTCATCAATCTTCAGAGAAGGAGATGCACTGACAGGAGAAGGGACAACACTGTCATCAAGTGTTTCCTTTGAACCCACAAAAGTGTCATCATTAGTGCAAAAAACATCAGCATCTCCTGAAGTTGACTCCTTAGTTGACTTAACAACAATATACTCCGGAGGAGATGGGGAATCATTGGAAGAATCAACTGCATCACCCTCATTGTCATCACCTTCAACCGACGGCTGAATTACATGCCCATGTTCAGTCTTCTGAGAGCAGGATTCAATAATCCCATCCACAATATCCTTCATAGTTTCATCCCATGCCTTACGTTCCCTTTTCAGAACAGCCTCACTGTCATCACTGGTGTGGTACACACGTCCTTCAAGGTAAAACACTTTCTCCTCTAGGGTAAGAATCCTAGAAACACACTCTTGCAATTGAGCTTCAAAAGATTCAAAGGATTTTTTAAATGAAGTAACAACTTCTTCAAACTGAGCTTTAGTAACAAACTCTTTTGCCAACCCAGGAAGATCATCACTCGTAGGAAGCTCATCACCTGTGGGAGGGATAGATCTAGGGAGCTTAAACTTGAACCTCCTGGGCTTGTCACCATGATCTACACCTTTTTCACCACCCAATGCATCTACTTGAACCTTGTTAGGAGACTCAGTCCTTGACGATTTCCGGGATGGAACCACCTTTGCCTTCTTCGTAACAGGATGATCTAGAGTAGAAGAACTTCTCAAAACCCTCTTCTTCTTGACAGACTCATCAACAGCAGAAGTGCATGTCACCACCTTACCCTTCTTCACAGGAAGAGGACTGTCACCACTTCCCATTGACCTTGTAACCAACCGCTTCCTGGGTTGGACAGGACTCTCAAAGTCAGAACTACCCTCTGTGATAACTCGTGGTGTCACCGCCACCTTTTTCTTCAAATGTGGGGCTCTAATCATGTCCTTCTTCCTAGTAGGAACATTAGTATAAGGGATGACAGGTTCCACACCACCATCAAAAAGACGGCCACCTGATTGCCTGATCAGATACGCTTGGATCCGTAAATTCCTTGGAGAAACTTCATCACTGGCTTCAGCATCCATACTAACAAAACAAGAAACGTACGAATCAACACTGTCATCAGCAACTTCATCAGAAAAGGAAAGGTCAGGGCAATCCATAAACGCCGCATACAAAGAGTAGACAGTCCCCTGTCAAGAAAACAAAAAATACAATTAAACAACAACAAATATAAAAAATGGAAGAGGGAAATTGATATCAGAATAATAAAAGATAAGACAAGAAAGTATGCTTACCAAATCTTTGGAGAAAATATATTGACACTTATCATATATAATGCCGTAATCATGTACACTAGTATACCAGACAAGAGATGCTGGTAATCCATCACAACAAAGAAAGTGACAGTTACAGATGCCAGCAAGCTTAGGGATTGCCTCTAAAATCCAAACCTGGGAAGAAAGCAACAGTAAGAACAGAAATAGAAGTAAAGAATAATAAATAAAAAGGAAAAAGCATGGAAACATAAAAGGAAAGAAAAGGGAAATACCAAGAATGCTATGGGATATCCAAGCAGATTATAACCAAACCTTGAACCCTTTTTTGGTGGCTCAGACCTCATACATTTCTTCAAATAACCAATTGTTTCCAGAAATACAACCCGACCAAAGGGATAACGGTTTAAACGATCCAAATCACAGACAAGGTCAACATAACATTGACGAACAAGAGCTTTAGAACGCTGAGGGAGCAACACACCCTCAATAACTAACAAGTACGCCATGGAAAGCTTCTTTGGAGACTGAGTTGGCTCCTTGAGGAACAGTTGAACAAGACCCATAAATGTACATTCAGATACACCCAAAAACTCCTCCATATCCACATGAGGAGAAGGAGGCATGTCATCACCAGGTTCTTTCCAACTCAAACCAGTAACACAACAGAATTCAGCTAGAGAAAACCTAAACAAATGTTGCCCAACTTGAAACCACATCTCATTAAGTTTAGAAGTTTCAACTTCATGTAAGAGCATCTGATGCACAAGTTGCTGATAAAAATATAGAGAATCCCTAGCCCGTACAATTGAACCTAAACAACCATCTATAAGAGACACCCAGTCATCATGAGACAGACCATTCTTAAGAGTTGTAATCAATTCAGGCTTTGAATACACATTAATGTGCCCATGAAAACGGTGTTCTTTGGGAACAACAAACTTGAAGGAAGCAGGTTGAATAGCAGATGGTGGAACCACAGTAGGAACTTCTGTATGGACAACAATTTCTTTACCTAAATAGCATAAATGTAGTGTAAAGATTAGGTTTCACAACAAATAAGATACTGTCACCAAAAACCAGCAAACAACAAATTGAACCACCACATAAACTAACACTGTAACCACACCAAAAACTGCAAACACACAACAATCAGAATGCCATATGGAACCCTATCAACAACACACGTAACAAACTGTAAACATAAATCAATTGTAACCCTGTCACCAGACTGTAACCATAATTAAAACAGGTAAAGAACTATAACTCTGTCACCAAACAATTAATATATTGTAACCCAGGCACAAGACTGTAACCAACCATTAAAACCAGTAATAAAATGCAAGCCTATCACCAAACAAGTCATAAACTGTAACCCTATCACCAACAAATCAACAAACTGTAACCATGTCATAAACTGAACCAATGAATCAATTGTAACACTGTCACCAGACTGTAACCAACATTAAAAACAAGTAATGAACTGTATCAATGTAACCAAAATAGTGTAAAAACTGTAACTCTGTCACAAGACTGTAACCAACCATTAAAACCAGTAATAAAATGCAACCCTATCACCAAACAAGCCATAAACTGTAACCCTATCACCAACAAATCAACAAACTGTAACAAAGAATCAATTGTAACACTGTCACCACACTCTAACCACCCATAAAAACAAGTAATGAACTGTATAACCCTGTCACAAGACTGTAACCAACCATTAAAACAAGTAATAACATGCAACCATTTTATAAAACAATCCATAAACTGTAAACCTATCACCAAAAATCAACAAACTGTAACAATGAATCAATTGTAACACTGTCACCTAACTGTAACCACCCATAAAAACAAGTAATGAACTGTATAACCCTTTCACAAGACTGTAACCAACCATTAAAACAAGTAATAACATGCAACCATTTTATAAAACAATCCATAAACTGTAACCCTAACACTAGACTGTAACCAATTATCAGAAAACAAAGAGAAACAACAACTGCCACAAATGCAATAATGGAAACGAAATCAGAAGAAGAGACATTAACCATAGCACAAACTGATAGCCAGTAGACATCAACTGAAGCAACAAACAAACCCTAATACGGGAGGAAAGGGCTAAATTAAACAAACGAACAAGAGAAATTGCATGTAAAAATGGATACTAGATCTCGACAACTAAAAGGAAACAAGATTAGAGGTTGCTGTCGACAACATTGAAGCAGAAGAGTCGAAGAAAGTACCCGATGAAGCCATTAGCAACAGATGATGAGAGGAGGGACTGCAGAAACGTCGAAAAGAGAACGACATCGGTCAGAGGAAGAAGTCCGACAGCAAGTTGGCGAGAACGGCGTAGATATCGACACCGATCAGAGAAGAAACCGTCGAAAACCGAAATCGCCTGTGAGAGAGAGAGAGACGTTGCAGAGAAAAGTGGGAGAGATGATCGCGCGAGGGAGGGGAAGGAGTTTAATTAAATCAGGGGTAGTGTTGGTATTATGAAAGTATTTTGGCCCTTTACTAGCAAATAAAAGCCTTTAGGACATTTAGTAATTGGTCCAAAGGCCTTCGGCCTTTGGACCAAATTAATATACGCGATGTGTTATTAAAAGCCTATTAGCTCAAAATGGTAGAGCAATGAGCCCACACACAAAGATGCGGGTTCAAATCCCGCATAGGCTATCTATGTTTATCTCTTACTATGTTTCTCTTCATTAATAAAGTGCAAAAATAAAATTGTAATGTGCAAATATAAGATCATAAAGTGCACAAATAACCTTATAAATTGCAAAAATAATAATACATAGTGCATAATTAACATTAATAGATGTGCAAAAATAATAATAGTTGTGGAGCTGTCAAGGAGGGATTTTATGCTGAATTTTCCACTTCAACGACATGATTTCAAGGGCTGGATTAGAGGAAGCTTTCATATAATTTACCATTGTTTAGCCTATTGCATTGCAAGGTGCGAAATCATAGGTGCTTTCGAGAACCTGTGGGCCGTCCTTGGAACCTAGGTAGAGCAAAATTTCTATCTAATATAAGGTGCAATTTTAGTTTGATAAAGTGCATAAATAAGGTGATAACGTGCAAGAATAAAATGATGAAGTGGATGAATAATAATATGAAGTGCATTGATAAGATTATAAAGTGCACAATTAAGATTATAAAATGCATAAATAAGATGATAACGTGCAAGAATAATATGATGAAGTGTATGAATAATAATATGAAGTGCATGAATAAGAGTATGAAGTGCATAATTAAGATTATAATGTGCATAAATAAAATGATAAAATGCATGAATAATGCACAAATAATACTATAAAGTGCACATTTAGTAGTTTAAAGTGCACAATTAATATTGTAAAAGTGCAAGAATAATATTATAAAGTGCATAACTAATATCAATAAGTGTTTACTTCTACTTTTGATCAAATATAAAGTGAATAAATAAGATTATAAAATGTATAAATAAAACTATAAATTGCATAAATAACACTCCGAATTGCATGAATAGATCTAGGTGGAGTCGAACCACCAACCTCCTGAACAACAATTTGTCCAGACGCTCTTTCCAATTTGAGCTTATAGATCTTAGTGCTAGGATATGATTATAAAGTGCAAAAATAAGGATATAAAGTGCACAAATAATATTGTAAAGTGCATACATAATATTAATATATGCATTATTTTGGTTGGTCAGTTGAGAAATTTTGGTTGGTCAGTTGAGAAATTACAGACTGTATTCATTCAGCTGATAGAATTCAATGAAGGAGCAATTTTGGTTGGTCAGGTAACTAGCTCCCCTAGTCACATCATATCCAGATTCCACACTTCCTGTTTGAACCAACAACTAATTATAATTTCAGATGCAGTGAAGACGTGTGTTACTAGCTACACCATCTGATTTCAAGTGCCAGTCTCAGTGAACTTTACACATGTCAGTGAGGAGTTTAGCGTGTCTTCCTTTTGATCTTCTTAGCTCATCAAGACTATCATCTGAGACGAGATTAGATTAATTGGTAGAAAGAAAATAAAATTAGATTAATGTAATAATGATTATAGGTAAATAAGGATATGACTGAGATTGGAGCCTTTACCTAAGGATTTCACTTGAGTGTTGATGTTCATACCAACAACCATGATGTTGGCCCCTGAAGTAAACACTATATCTGTTGCTCCCGGATCCCTATAAATCTGCAAGTTAAACAAAACAAACTTGAATAGAACAATGGTGAACAATGGGATACTTCAAGATATTGATTGACTAATTTGGGTTAGTTGAATAAGAACCACATATGCCACAAATAACACCAAGAGAATGGGGATCCCTGCACCTGTGAAAATATAAATCCAAACTGGAAACCTTACCTACATAAATCAAGCAAAACCATTGACAATGCATACACGAATAAGGCGCACTCAGCCATCTGCGGTGCCAAGCCACTTCAAGTTGCTTGTTAATGAAAATGGCATGCCATGGAAAATGGTTATCAAAGCCAACCAAGCCGCTCGTTGCTGCCAAAACCAGGAATTCAGGATACTTTTTTTGAAGCGAGGAATTCAGGATACTTATTTCTTCTATTCATGTACTATTAAACCTTGAGTATGCACCTTGTCTATCTAATGCTGCACGTAAGCTACTCGTGGAAAAGTAGCTTGTGGAAAATACATCACAAGCATAGCACACAACACAATGATCTGCACACTGCACATGCACAAGATGATTAAGAGGAAGTTGCCCTAATCCTCAAGTGCCTGAGCCTCAAGTGCCAACAACCAACACTGAAATAAGAAGTCAGTAGGCTTGATTGCCCTGAGAATTAACCAGAAAGTAACATGTATCAAAGTAAGGAATAAACATATAAAAAACCTAGAAAAAGGGCCTTATGAAACCTAACTTCCTTCTATAACCAGCAAACCTTTCACCCTTTCATCCCATTGTAGATCGCTTGGATTTTTAGTGAATTAAGTTATTTATGCACATTATAGTTTTATGCATGCATTTCATAATCTTATTTTTGCACATTATAATAATCATCATGCACCTTACAATTCCAGTAACGGAATCACCAGATAGACCAACTTAATCCTATGTAGAAGCTGAATATGCCTTATTCGCTCCTAAGACCAAGTGACCAGACTCACAAACAAAAAGCATTAAGTGGTTAATACCTGCTAAGACCAAACTAGCCACTCATGTCACAGGCTGAATATGCCTTATTCGCTCCTAAGACCAAACTAGCCACTTCAATTAGATAAAGGGAGGGAAATGGAAGGGCAAGGGAGATGAAAAGATCGAAGCCAACTAGTAGACATATGCACACTAATCTCACACATGAGCAAATTAAAAAGGGTGGCAACTAGTAGACATACTTTCCTGGATTGCTAAGCGAAATGAACCAGCAGTTCCTCCTTTATATGATGATTGTGTCTTGAAACAACTTTTACAAGCATATCACATGCATGCTAGTCAGAGCTAACAAGTCATTCAATCACAGGCTGAATATGTATTCACACACTTTACGGTATGATTTTTGCAGAAGGAGCAATAATTTCAAAAAAAAAAGGAAAATCTTACAGTTGACAAGCCAAGAGCTTGATGTTCATCTCTGCAGACTTCCTAAAGATATGCCTCTCAGGTGCACAGTTGGCTGATTTTTTTTTTTTTTCTGAATCAAGATATCATAAATTCATATACCTTTCCATACAAAATGGAAGAAACTTGATATATTCACTACTCTTCAGTCTTCACAGATTTGTATCTATGTGAGTTTCAGCTTCCAACAGGAGGATGCAAACAAGAGTCGACCTTTCCAAGGAAAAAATAATGGGGATTATCCAATTTGCTGATATGCTTCTTAAACTATGGATATGTGTACGAATTAGGGGCAACTAGAACACCAAGAAAAACCCTAACACTCAATTTTGTACTAAATTGAGGCACTAAATTGTAATTGAGTCACTATAACTTATGAATTGGGGGGAATTTTGATTAATTGAACACAATTTCAACCTTACCGAGTTGAATGAACGGCCATGGAAGAATTCGTCGACACAATTGAACCTCCGAGAAGGCCAAATCGAAGGCGAGAGGGAGGAAGAATCTCTTCAACGATGTTCTTCCGCCCTTCGGTTCTTCATCCGTTCTACTGTCCCAGCGTGCGGGAGAAGACATCCGGGCGGGAGAGGGTGGAGCTGGAGTCCAAGTCGGCGACGCGGATGAGAAGACGGCCTGACAGAAGAGATCGAGCCTCGAGGTCTGAGAAGATGCGTGACAGGGGCCATGGGAGAAAAGGATGAGGAGGAAGGTGTTTTTTTTTTTGCTGGTTTACTCCGGTTCGTTCCTAATTTTTTTTTAAAAAAAACCGCGCGTGTCCCTTGTATGATTAATTTTCTCTTTAAACAAATTTTTCATCTTAAGCCTATATATATATATATATATATATATATATATATATATATATATATATGTATGTATATGTATATGTATATGTATATGTATATGTATATGTATATGTTAATTGTCTCGTTTCCTCCCGTCATATTCATTATGGTTCCGGTTCCGTCAAATTTGTTCATCTTAAGCCTATATATATATATATATATATATATATATATATATATATATATATATGTATATGTATATGTATATGTATATGTATATGTATATGTATATGTATATGTATATGTATATGTATATGTATATGTATATGTATATGTATATGTATATGTATATGTATATGTATATGTATATGTATATGTATATGTATATGTATATGTGTATATGTGTATATGTATATGTGTATATGTATATGTATATATGTATATGTGTATATGTATATGTATGTATATGTATATATATATATATATATGTATATGTATATATGTATATGTATATATATATGTATATATATATATATGTATATATATATATATGTATATATATATATACACATATATATGTATGTATGTATATATATGTGTGTGTATATATATATATTTATATATATATATATATATATATATATATATATATATCTTTATCATCATCGGTAACCAATATTTATTCCCCTTATAATAATTCATCAAACAAGTCATGCTATTAGTCACACATATCATATTGTTAGTCAAACGATCATATCATCATGCGAGTCAGTCACCGAACAAGTATAAATCCCCAAATTAGTTCCAAAGCCGTTTTGAAATCCGAATCAACCAGTTAAGAATTCCGACCATTGAAAATACTCGCGAACTTCCTTTTTCAATTTATTTATGAAATTACTTTCCGAATCCCTTAAAAATCGAAACCACTTTTATTTACTTAAACCAACCCTTTATAAATCTCTCAAAATAATATTTCATTTTTCAAATCCTCATATAATATTATATAATAATATAAATACTGCTAATTAGTTAAATAAATAAACGTATAACCCGAACCAAGCCAACGCTTTCAATCAAAACCGAACCGAACCGAACCCGTTATAATATTCCCAACCCGGTGAAGTGAAACAAATACAATTTGCAAATGACATGGGGCCCATAGCACGTCAACGTCTTCTTCCTCCTGAAATCAAATGATACCCGCGCCCGTGATGTCGCATCACTGCTCTCGCCGGCTCCTCACTCACTACTCGCCGCTCGCGCTCGCTGGAGGCTCATCACCGCGCCCGCTGGCTTGCGCCCTCGCTCGCGCTCGCTGCTTGCCTGCACAACCCGCTCGCTGCTACTCTCTCGCCCTTTCTCAGCTCGCCCATGTCCGTTTCTAGCTGCTCGCGCTCGCTCATCGCTGAATCGAGCTCGCCGGAGCTCAAGAGCTCACCAACTCCCCGCACTCGACTCACCACACTCGACACTCACCCACAACCCGACCCAAGTCAGAATTGAATCGAAAACAGAGGAGGGAAAGGCGGAAGCTTACCGAGGGAGTTCGCGAGTTCGGAGCTCTCGATCGGAGGTCTGAGCGTCGTCGAAGGCTCGCGATGGCTCGTTGGAACTGCGTTGTACGGGGTTGAGGATGATGGTGAAGTCCGAGGGTGGTTTGGATCAAAAAGGAAGGAGAACGACTCACCGAAAGTTTGGTTCGCGATCAAAGTGGGGTCGTGGCGCCTCGGTGGCTCGACGACGGTGCTAGGCGGTTCCTTCTATGCTTCGGTTCTGCTGCTGTGCTATTCAACGAAGGAGGAGGACGGGGTGGCGTTGGTGCCTCCGGTTCTTGGCAAATCGGGGAATCGGGGCTGCGTTCTGGTGGAGTTTCGGTGGAAGAGGAACGTCGGGCTGGTGTGACTAGTCGTTGTTACTGCTGCTGCTCAACATGACGAAGGGGATGGCTTAGCTGCTGTCGCCCATCAGAATGAGGAGGGATGAGGAGGAAGAGGAATCGGTGGTGGTCATGGGAGAGAGAGAGAGAGAGAGAGAGGTGACGGTGATTGAACGATGGATTGGATGAAAGGAGCAGGTGAGGGTGAATGATGAATGAGTGAATGACGGGTGAGGGATGACTTTGAAGAGGTATGGTGAGGGAGTTGGTGAGGGTAGTGTGTGGAAGTGGTTAAATAAATACCCGAAAATAAATCTCGAATAATCGAATCTCGAATCCCGAAATTAGTTCTCGAATGTTAGTTTTCCCGAATCTCGTCTACTCGATCAATTAGATTTTTAAAATCAACAAGGATATTGCTATCCGATAATTATTTTGAATTTTTTGAGGTAAAAGGATGGAAATTGTTCATCAAATTTTATATTCCAGTCGGAATCCGCTAAATGAGTTTCAAATCCAATTTGAATTCATTTTGAACTCTCTTTTTCCGACCAAATTAGGATTCGAAAATCCGAGCCTTTACATCATCCACCTCTAAAAACAAGTCTCGTCCCCGAGACTAAAATCATTTTAAAATAAGGGGATGAAGTTTGAAATTGGTGAGTCCAAGGATCATGTCATTACCTCATAAGCACTTTGTGATCATAATATCGCCAATAGATCATAGCAAGAATGTAATATGGGCCCTTACCACATCCTTAACCCGACTTCTCTGTTATATCATAACCCGAAACGCATTATAGCATCTCCACTGGGTCTTAGCAAGCAGTCTATAAGGGCCCTTATAAAATGCATGTATCTACTTCGTGAGGCGTTATAATGCAAGCTCGGTCAGAAAATTTCAAGAGGGGTCCTTAGTTTGAAAATGTTTGGTCTCAAAATCATTGAAGTTATCGATCGCGTTCAATTTCTCAGAATCCAAATTAGTCCGTTTTAAACACCATTCAAAATTTTCTAACCCGACGTTAGTTAAGCAATTTTTAAATTTCAGGAGGTGGAATCATCCACCTCTACGGCTAATCTCATATTCTCTTCCTAGGTTCCAAGTCAGAATCAAATCTCATCACTTCGGTTCTATCATACTAGTAATTCTAATTCAAGGCATCATATATCATAGCAATTGTTCAACATAGTAATCGTATCCCACATTCATAACCAGGTCATACTCATGTCCCGGACAATCACATAGCATAACATATCCAACATTGTATCGTTCATGGTTGGATTTATCACATCGTCTCACATAAGTTACACACCGTATCAATTAGATAAGCACATCATACTCATGCTACTGCCAAGCGTCATTACATTAGAGGCAAACAAGTACTTTCGTACATTAGCATTTCATCGAGTTCAGGGAATAACTATGTTAGTACTAACAGTTCACTATTATCAATGGCCATACATCATAGAATCAATATCGTCTATAGCATAAAATTCGCACCCCATTCGACCATTTAAACTATCTCTCGGAGTTCCCAAATCACAATATCCCCTCATTCCGACAAGCTGAACAACTCGATCTACTACCAAGACTCATTATATAACACATCCTTGCCCTAGGGGTCCTCTATCAGTCCCATCTTTACCCTCTAAGAGAAATTCCGAGTCCTCAACTAAACCACTCTCACGATTGATCTAGACACCTCTTAACAATCTCGTTTACTCTTTCTACGCTCTCAAGACTCCACATGAACATCATCCCCCAAAGAGACATATCGAATCACCTTGCTAACCTGATCATATTTCACGCACCACTGACCACTCTCACTAACCATCCACTTCTAATAATCCAACTCATACTAATCATCTCACACATGTTACTCTCGACCAACTCTAATGCAGAAATCCATCTCGTGCTACTCCCAACCACGAATTACCAAGACCCTCATCACCAGCGCCTATCCTCAAAGACCAACCACTGATTTTACCTACTCATCCCATTCCAGAACTCACGAAACCTGAACCACTCATGACTCCTCAAGCTAACCTACCCTAGATCCTCTTCCTAGCATTTTCCGAATTTACCTCAAGTTACCACACCTTAACCACGACCATTCTCCCCAAGGAAACCTTATGACACCCTAGCTCGAATTACCCATAACATCGCAACTTGACCAATTCTCGCACGATTTTCCAACCGATAGAATTCTCACGGAACTCCTATGACTTCCTCATCCGAATCTCCCAAGTATCGCAACTTCGCCAATCTTCCAAAACCTTCTTCCTCTAGCGTTCTCAATGCCTTCTGCCTTGCCTAGTTCCCCAAATCCATGCTCAGAATCCCCAGTCTCAGTCTCAAGCCCATAGTCTCACTAAAATCTCAACGACATCATTGCCTAGCTACCCTTCTTTCCTCGAAGATTCATCTTACACTTCAAATATCTCAATAGGCACAATAATCTCCCCACATCAATCTCGACTCCTTCCTCATACAAAATTCCCTCCAACATTTCATCTAGAAATCTTTTCCTCATGATTTCTCTAAGCATTACCAATCCTACCTAGACAACCTCAAAACTCATCACACGTACGTGATAAGAACAACCTGACATCCAAGACCGATGATTTCCCAATAAATCTTATATTACTCTTCCTTGGCACTTCCTTAACCTCATCCTTTACCAAAACCCGCTCCCAATCACCGCACATAGAACCTAGTCCCCAAGGACCACAACACCAATCAGTCATAGGAACTAGATGGGTGTTTCGGAATAAACTGGATGAAGCAGGCAAGATCATTCGAAACAAAGCAAGACTTGTTGCTCAAGGATACAATCAAGAAGAAGGTATAGACTATGAGGAGACATTTGCTCCCGTAGCAAAGTTAGAAGCTATACGAATACTACTTGCTTTTGCATCTTTCATGGGTATCAAGCTATTTCAAATGGATGTCAAATGTGCATTCCTAAATAGGTTCTTAGAAGAAGAGGTTTATGTTGCTCAACCACCAGGTTTTGAAAGGGAAGAATTTCCTAATCATGTGTATAAATTGGACAAAGCTCTCTATGGTCTCAAACAAGCCCCAAGAGCTTGGTATGAAAGATTGTCCAAATACCTTCTTGAAAATGGTTTTCAAAGAGGATTGATTGATAAAACTCTCTTCATCAAGACTCGTGGAAATGATCTTTTGATTGTTCAAATATATGTAGATGATATATTATTTGGTGCTACTAACAATTCCCTCTGCAAGGAGTTTTCTGAAATTATGTGCAGAGAATTTGAAATGAGTCTCATGGGAGAATTAAACTTCTTCCTCGGTTTACAAGTTCTTCAAACAAGTAAGGGTATCTTTCTGAATCAAGGGAAATATACCAGGGATCTACTAAAGAAATACAAAATGGAACAATCAAAGGTAGCAAAGACCCCTATGAGCTCCACTCTCTCCCTTGATCAAGATAAGAATGGTAAGAATGTAAACCAAAAAGAGTACAGAGGTATGATTGGTTCACTCCTCTACCTTACTGCTAGTAGACCTGATATAATGTTCAGTGTCTGTATGTGTGCTCGATTCCAAAGTGATCCCAAAGAGTCTCACCTTATTGCTGTGAAAAGGATCTTCAGATACCTAAATGGATCTCAAGACCTTGGGCTTTGGTATCCCAAACAGAGTAACTTTCATTTAACAGGATACTCAGATGCAGATTTTGCAGGCTACAAGGTTGATAGAAAAAGCACTTCTGGTTGTTGCCAACTCCTAGGATCCTCCTTGATAAGTTGGCACTCTAAGAAACAAAATTCAGTGGCCTTATCAACTGTAGAAGCCGAGTACATTGCTGCTGGTGCATGTTGCTCTCAGATTCTTTGGATTGCACATACTTCACAAGCAATGCATTTATCGAATTCAAAGTGGATTCGACCACGAAAATGTTCTGATGTGATCAATTTTTCATAAGGGTATTGAATAGTTACAGGTAAACGATTGGCGTGGGATAAGGTAATCAAAAAACCTTGACCAATGTACCTAGCCACCCGTACTGTTTGTTGACCATAATTCAGGAACCCAGTTACCATAGGGAACATATCCTAAATATAGATAAAAAAATTTGTTTGTTTCTTTCTCTTGTTGGAGACAAGTTATCAATTTAGTTACTAGTGAATAGAAAATATTCTATTTTGCTTAGATTATAGTGAAAGGAGTTGGGAAGAAGTTGTTAATAATAAATTACCTAACGAAATGGGTAAAAGAAATTTCCATCCAAGATTTAATAATTGGTCCATTCTCAGTCTAGGTAACGTCCATCTTGTTGTGATGGAAATGAACAAGACCAAAAAGGTTTTCGCCAGTGTAATGAAAATACCAATTGCTGCTACAAAGACTCCATCCCTTGCATTTAGTTCAAAAAGGTCAGGAACAAATATGTACGGAATAGAAAAATTCCAGCCTCCCAAGTAAAGAACTGTTACAAATAATGAAGAAACTAGTAGATTTAGATAGGAAGCAACATAAAATAAACCAAATTTAATACCCGAATATTCTGTTTGATAACCTGCTACTAATTCTTCCTCTGCTTCTGGTAAATCAAAAGGCAATCTTTCACATTCAGCTAGAGAAGAAATTAGAAAAATGAGAAATCCTATAGGTTGACGCCACAAATTCCACCCCCAAAAACCGTATTTGGACTGTGTCTCAACTATATCAACTGTACTTAAACTGTTAGATAATTCTAGTCGCTGATAAGATCACTGTTATCAGCGCTATTACAGAACCGTACATGAGATTTTCACCTCATACGGCTCCTCGAGGGTCCCACATAAATCTAAGGACTGCTTCGATATTATTTAATCTTTCTATTTCTATTTTTGTAGGATAAATAGCGTCAAAAGAAATTGAAAGGTCCTTAATTAGACCAACGGAATTCTGTCTGCTTGCTATACTAAAGGGCTTCTGAATTGATCTCATCCTTTACTTTTTGTTATTCGGTTTTTTTATTGAGACTTCATTTTAAACCTTCATAAAGCACTCTTTTTAGAAATAGTAATAGATATCTCGTCCTATCCTTTTTTTATTACGAAAATAAATTACCATGCAGTGTAGCTCTCTTAATACAGTTGTACAGCAAGAATAATCAAAAATTTTGCAATTCCATTTTTTCTATTTTTATTACTTTTTTTAGCCAACAGCTCAGAGACCTTGGAATTGATCTTAAAGGTATTCCTATATTGTATGATAATACCAGTACTATTTCCATCACAAAAAATCCAGTGCAGCACTCGAGAACCAAGCACATTGATGTGAGACATCATTTTATAAGAGATCATGTGGAGAAAGGTGATGTATCAATATCCTTTATATCCACTGATTTTCAGTTAGCTGATATTTTTACTAAACCACTCCCTGAAGACCGTTTCAATTTTATTAGACTGGAGTTGGGTATGCTTAATAGGGAAGCACTTTCTTAGGGGGAGTAATTACTCCCTACATGAAAGTTCAAAATTCAAATGACATCTCAAGGCCTTGACTTCATAAGGATCCGAGATGATCATCCGAATAAAATTATATTGGATCAAACTCTGTTAATATCTTATGGATATTCAACAAGAGTGTCTTTTAATTTTATACAGAATTTCTTTTGATTTCTTTTACCCCTTTCAAAAATCAGTTTTCACATATTGTGGTTCCCATTTTTAAAATTATTCCAAATCTCTTTAATTTTTGCAAGTGGATGTGACACTTTGGGTTTAAAAAACTCAGAACATCATTACTTACTATTCATGTGAGTAAATGAATCTGTACTTGCCCATTTGAAAATATTGAGAAACGATTCAGTTTCCAGTGTTGTTGCTTTTTAATCCCTCCCTCCTTTCTGTCTAATCCACTCCATCTTCACTCTCTCTCTCTCTCTGTTCATTCTCTCTCTCTCTCTCTCTCCGAGTTCCAAAAACCCTCTCTGTTTCTGAAATCAAAATGGTGGGATCAAAGCGCTCTTCAGAATCTCCGTCTCCAGCACCTTCTGCTAAGAGGTACAAGATGCCGGCCAACAAGGGGAAGCAAATCATGGAGGAATCTGAAGAACATTCCGAGGATTCCAGCGAGAACTCACCATCTCCACCACCTCTGATCAGGAAATCCAAAGGCAAAGCTCCAGCCACTTCTGCTCCTGCTCAGCCTCCCCGGGTATCTTCTGGCATTTCCCCTAATTGGTTTTGCTCTAAAGAGGTTGAGGAGTCCTGGAAACAGGACTTTTGCAACCGTCGTTTATGCTTCTGTGATGCTGTCGATTTCAACCTCCTCCAATCCATGCCCTTGCCTTGCATTTCCCTCCTCAAATCTACCTGTTTCTGGACCTTGCTCAACCCTGGCAATTTTGCCTATCCCCAACTTACCCGACTCTTTTATGCTAACCTTACTGTTCATCGGGTAAATGGAACCCTAACCCTAGTATCGAAGGTCAAGAACACCCGAATCCGACTCTCTCCTGAAAGCCTTGCTCTCATCCTTGATCTTCCAACTGAGATTCCCACAAAAGAATTCCCAAGCCGATGTGAGTGTCTCTCATGAGCACGAGATGAATTCTTCCTAAAATCTCAAGGCCCTGGATCTTCATCCACCCTCAAACCCACTCACACTGCCCTAAACCTTCAAGCCAAGCTCATCTTCACCATTCTAGCTCGCTGTATGTTCCCACGCATCCATTCCAGGGAATTGATGACCGAGAATCTTCTCGAGATCCTTTTCCTAATCATGAACGGATACGAGCCTGACTTGCCCAAACTCATTCTCGACTACATGACCCATGTCTCTACCTCCTCTCGGCCTATGCCTTTACCCTATGCAAACCTCTTGCCCAAAATCTTTGAAGCCTTTGACATCGACACATCACGAGAATGAAAGCAAACCTACAGTGGGATTGTTGCTGAGGGTTGTCTAGATAGATTGGGCATTGCCAAAAACCTGAGGGGGCAATGGTTTCTGAGGAAAGACTCAAAGGGAAAACAGGTTGCTGAACCTAATATGAATGACGATAGATTGGCTGCTGTGGAGACTGAAATTCAAGACCTTAGGTTTGATCTGAGCAGAATGTGGTCGGATGTGGTGATTCGCCAGGACCAGACTCATGAGCTACTCTCTATGTTCAATTGCAAGCTTGATCAGATGATGCTTCTCAATGCTCTCACCTACACTGCTACAGGCTCTATCATGCCAATGGAGCAAGAAACTTTTGATCATGTGCGTGAGAAGACAGGGAATGTCATCCTCAACTATGAAAATCAAGTGAAGAAACGTCCCATTCTGCGCCCCACTCATCATGAACCCACCATCCTCACAGTCGAGCAATATGGTGTGGTCAAGAAGTACAGGGATGTGGAGCGTCAGAGACAACTTGCAGAAATGGAACGAGACAAGGTCACCAGAGATGCCCTTGCAAGGTGGAGGAAGAGGTGCAGAGATGAGGTCAGAAGGAAATACCTTCCACCCAACAAGCAGTACCCCACCTTTGGCGAATGGGTTGAGGAAGGCGCTGGCATTGCCCCTCCTGAAGATCCTAATGCTCCTGGCACCCCTGGCACATCCTCTGCTGCTGAGCCATCCTCTGCTAAGAAAGGCAAGAAGGCTCTAAGGAGCAAGAAGAAGAAGGCTGCAGATGGGGATTCTGACTCAAGGCCTTGATCTCCCACCCTCTTTTCTCTACTTTCTAAAAACTCGTCTTTTGCTGCTCGTCTTTTAAAACTCCTGGTCCTTTGGTTGTTTTTTGGTTGATGTTTCAGACATTTTCACCTCTCTGCTCTTTTGTTGGAAGACAAAAAGGGGGATAATGTTTTGGTTGCCCTGCGTTTTGGCACTCGAAATCAGCTTTCCAACGAGTCCTCTTGCGTCTTTTTCGGCAAACAAAACTCCAGTTAGAGCCAAAATAGCAAGCATATGTTGGTTCATCAAGTTATAAGACTTTGATGTCTTCTTCTTCCGAAAATATGATATCGTCCAAGGTAAGAGCTTCCGAGGCTGCCTTGTCAAGGCTAGGATCACATGTTCGTCCCTCCATGATCAAGAAACGGTGTCATATTCTCCTCCAGGTTCATCGACCGAGCTACCATCGTCGAGGATCACATCATCCTCCCTCCCTTTAAAAGGATTCGACCTCGAATCCGGTGGGTCGCCTAGCAAACATGTACCTGCATGAATCCCAAGAAAACTCATAGAAGAAGCAGCAAAGAACACTTGACAGATCAAAACATCACTAAAAGAGTAAGAAACACCACTCCGCTAGGTAACTCTGCTAACATCCTGCAAACGAGTGA
This sequence comes from Persicaria maculosa, assembly GCA_963922045.1. NCBI lineage: Eukaryota > Viridiplantae > Streptophyta > Magnoliopsida > Caryophyllales > Polygonaceae > Persicaria > Persicaria maculosa. The sequence continues at coordinate 79,107,458 of OY998252.1, read as the reverse complement.
CTAGTTGATTCCTAGGGTCCTTTGAGGGCCCTAAAACTAGCTTCAGTGGCTCTACAACCTTCCAAGCATTTTCCTTGTTTCGCATGTTGTATTCCCTAGCAACCAAATTATCCATATAAGATGAGGAAAACAAAAATAAATCACTAGGAAGCATAATAAGTACACAAACTTGACTCCCCTGTATAACATCTCGTCTGTCGCAAGAATCGTCGACCTTAGGTAAGAATTGTCTCCCTACGGGGGAATAAGTGTCCATCTTCCTCTTCCTTGTAGCTTCATATAAATCTCCAGCAAGGTGCGGTGTGATCTCTAGCCCATCCTCCTTTATAAGGGGGTCGATGTGGCCATAGGGACAAAATTCATAGCGGTAGCCAACAATGTCTTTGTTCGTTGTGAATTAAGGCCACAAGGTTGCTTGGTGGTACTATCTCGACTAGAGCAATGTCGAGAAGGAGGGGCCACGATAGTCTTCTTAAGAACTTTCTCATAGACATGAGTAGCATGGTTCAAAGCATCAATAACATGGGTATGACGAAAGCGCAAGACAAATTCTGCCACATCCGAATTAAGCCCTGCAAGAAACTTAGCAAGTATATAAGCCTCATCATACCTTGTCCCGGAACATTGCAGTAGAGCATGAAGATCTTTGTAGTAATCATTAGGAGAGCGAGGACCCTGTCTTAGCATCTCAATCCGCGACAATGATGTCTGAATGTCAACCTCTTTTCCAGGCCTAGCTCGGAGGTGCTCTCTAGAAGGAGTTCTCTCAAAGAATGTAGACGACTCTTGTCGAGGCTTATTGTACCCATGATGACTTTCACTATGTCCTTCTCGGTCTCGTCCTAATTGATGAGGATCATCATGTATGTCGACATCTTTGACCTTGTTCTTTGGTGTAGGAGGAAGGCGTTATAGGATCTCACCCACATCATCATCCATCCGTCCAATTCGGGTTGCTAGAGCCTTGATCATAGTACCTCCTCCACCATGCACCATACTAGGTTGGCCTAAATGATGCGACATCATACAAACAAGCAAACAAGTCAAGTTAGAGAAAATGTAAATCTCTCTCTTACTTTGGTGGACGCTCACACTCTCTCACATACTCCGCTTGTGTGTTTAAAGTGTTTGTCTCACTGTAATGTACTCCAGAAAAGAAAGAGACTCGAAACCCTGCAAAATGAGCAAACAACATATATGAGAGGGTTAGTATATAAAGGCTTCCAAGTGTTTGACCTCCTCGGTGTTTGGCTCTCCGCTCCTTACTCTGGATGGTTCTCTCCTCTCACTCACCTTTTCCAACACTACTCAGTGTTGCTCTCACCTCTCCTTTTTCGGTTGCAGCATGCAACACACTCAACTCTCCTTTTTCCCAGTGCAAGGGCACGACACTCAAGAACCTGAATAATCGCTAGCGGCAACTAGAACCAACAATAGTAATCACAAATAAGCTGAATGAGCAACCTTGGAGCCCTAACAAGGGCCTTTCGATGAGTATTTACCAAAACCCGCTATGGTCCTTAGGCAATGCAAAACTAGCGATCTAGCCCGGATGAGAAAATGAGATTGCAATGTTAAATAAAATAAAATCAAGGGAAATGAATAAAAATAAAAACCAAGTAGTCTGTAGCTAACAATCACTCAAAATAGCAAATGCCTTGTTTTTTATTTTTTTGGTCTTTTTTTTTTTGGAACGAACTGCTCCTTTTTTTTTTTTAATAAAGACCTACAGATTGCATCCTTTTTTTTCTATTGAAACGCTTTCTCTCTTCTTTAATTATGATGCCAGTTCAACACAAACACGTACTAATGTGGGCAGCTCAATCAAGCAATAGCTAAAGAAATTCCCACAACCGTTGTCGTAGAAGCTAAGGCAGCAAAAGACAATGTTGATCAACGGAGATTCGACAGAGACAAGCACAAGAATGACGGATAGATAGAAATGATCTATGATGGTAGAAATGGATGAACAAATTGCAATCTCTCGGGCTTAATCAGCCATGTTTTGCAAAAACTAAGGATTAAGTGAAGAGATAGTAATTCGTACCTCGAAAGCTTGAGGAACCCTTGTCGTTGATACCACTTGACGTGCTCGGACCTGGGCTCGAGCAAAAGGACCGGCGACGAGAGTTCCGAGAGGTCGGGAAGCTTGGACTGTTTCTGGAGTAGCAGGTAAGTCTTCAAAGATTTCCGATTTCCCGTCGATTGGCTTGGCTTCTGGGGATGTGCAAGTACTACTTTTGTAGATCTTGAAGTCGCGGTCACGGATTGGGGCAGATCTCGTCAATCGAAGGTCAGACGAAGCGGGAAATCGCGTTTTACCAAAATTCGCTTGTGCAGAGGCGAGTCCAAACGGGGCTTGTGTTGAGAGGGATTGAAGGGCTGCTTTTGGGTGACGTTTTGGGGATGATTGAGGGTTATAATGGGGCTATGGAAGGCTTTAGAATGGTGGTAAAGAGGGGGATGGGGGTTGAGGGATATGTGATGCAAGAGCGCTCTCGACCTCGCACTCCGAGCTCTCTCCAACACTCGATCTTCCACACTCTCGGCCTCGGACTCCGAGTGTTTCCGACCCTTTGATTCCGTCGTCTCTCACTAAGGAATCTCCTTCAGCCTCTCACCGAAGGTTTTGTTCCCGGCATCTCACCTAAGAACGAGATTCTTGACCCGAATCACTGGAAGCTAAAAGGCTCACTTTTTTCTCAAATTCAACTTGATTTCAAATGAAAAGTGTTTACACATATATATATAGGATTTTATTGCCATCTCCATGTGTTTTAATTGATGTGGGATAAAAAAAGACTTCAAATTTTCGTTTAGCTTAGAGCTGCTGCGAAGAACGAGATTTATGACCATCTTCGGAGTAGAATTGGTGGGGGACGTCTTCAACAATGTCATAGCCCTCGAAATCTGCAGCTTTCCAACGAGTCCTCTTGCGTCTTCTTCGGACAAACAAAACTCCAGTTAGAGCCAAAATAGCAAGCATATGTCAGTTCATCAAGTTATAAGACTTTGATGTCTTCTTCTTCCGAAAATATGATAGTGTCCAAGGTAAGAGCTTCCGAGGCTGCCTTGTCAAGGCTAGGATCACATGTTCATCCCTCCAAGATCCAGAAACGGTGTCATATTCTCCTCCAGGTTCATCGACCAAGCTACCATCGTCGAGGATCACATCATTCTCCCTCCCTTTAAAAGGATTTGACCTCGAATCCGGTGGGTTGCCTAGCAAACATGTACCTGCATGAATCCCGAGAAAACTCATAGAAGAAACAGCAAAGAACACTTGACAAATCAAAACATCACTAAAAGAGTAAGAAACACCACTCCGCTAGGTAACTCTGCTAACATCCTGCAAACGAGTGACTAGTTGATGGTGATTGAACGATGGATTGGATGAAAGGAGAAGGTGAGGGTGAATGATGAATGAGTGAATGACGGGGTGAGGGATGACTTTGAAGAGGTATGGTGAGGGAGTTGGTGAGGGTAGTGTGTGGAAGTGGTTAAATAAATACCCGGAAATAAATTCCGAATACGCGAATCTTGAATCCCAAAATTAGTTCCCGACTGTTAGTTTCCCCGAATCTCGCCTACTCGATCAATTAAATTTTTAAAATCGACAAGGATATTGCCATACTTATCTGTCCCTTTTTGGTTAGGTTCCATACTTATCTGTCCCTTTTTTGCCTTTTGTCCTTTTTTTATTATTATTTTTTTTTTGTTATTTTTATTTTTAGTTTGTCATTTATAGTAATTTCTTCTTTTATTTATATTTTTTTGCAGCATAATTTCTTGATTAATTATTTGAGGTCTAAAGGATGTTTGAAGAAAGCAGACTTAGTTTCTCTTTGTAGTCAATCTCACATTTATCTCCCTTGGGCTGGTGAAGAAAAGTGTTCTCATTCTGGTATTTGTATGATGCGCCATATGGAGGCATCTGTGGGATTGGAGAAGGGATTCAAGTGTGGTTTTGACCAATGGAGTGACAAGAACATCTCAAAGTTGCGTGTGAAGTACATGACTGGCATAATCTGTTCCGATGTCAATGAATTGCGATCTGAAATTTCACCTCAAGCTAAGGCACATGGGTCCTTGACCTTAAAAGGTGTTCATGCTCTGAAATTGCGGGTGGATTGATGGGATAAGAACTAGTAGTTAACAAACATTAGTATTTCCTGGACAGTTGTTATTACTTTTGAGAGTATACAAATTTTGTGTCCTACATGTCTTGTAATGTATAACCCTTTGCGATGCCCTTTTTGGGTTGCCTTTGTCTATTTTACTCTATGTTTGTGCAGTTGGGCCTCTTGGCATTATATATATCATTGTGGTTTTTTTTGTATGAATTTGACTCTTTGTGTATTTTTTTTATTATTTTAAAATTCACATTTAAATGTGCATCTATATGTCCTTATGTTTTGACATTATTATATAGTCATGTGTAGGCCTAATATTCATATGTGCAATTATATTGTGATGTTGTGCAACCTTAACACCCTATTGTTCATATGTAATATAATCCTCTTTATTTTTTATAATTGAGATGTCTATCTATTCATACTTTTATGTTAGTGTCCTTTTCTCTGTTTGCTGTCTTATATCTGTCTGGATTCCTATTTTCTTTTTTTTTTTACTTTTTTTTTTGTTTTTTATTTTATTTTATTTTATTTTTTTGCTTTTTGTGAATGTCTTTGACTTTGTGTGCGTTTTATATAGTTTAAAACTGACATTTCAGTCTAACTTCTTGTTTCTAATGTAATAGTGCACAAGTACCCCAGTTTTGTGCACTTATAATTGTATTATGTGCAGTTATAAAGGCTTTGTATGATATGTACAACAATCACATTGTCATATTGTGCAATTATACCACCTTATTGTGCATATGTACTAGAGTGTTTTTTATTTATGTAATATAATGTTTTTAATTATCTAATTCTCTTTAAATCTATTATTACTTTTATTTTTTTCTAGTTTTAGTGAATGACTTTTACTCTGTGTGCCTTTTATATAGTGTAAAACTCACAATTAAGTCCAATTTCTTTTTACTACTGTTGTAGTGCACAAGTACCCACGTTTTGTGCAATTACAAATTTATTATGTGCAGTTATTAAAGGCCCAGTATGATAATGTGCAATCACATTCTCCTGTTGCGCAAATATAACATCTTATTGTGCATATTTAAAATATAATATTTTTTATTTATTTATTTGACTTTAAATCTATTTTTATTTATATTTTTGTGGTTTTTGTCAATGTATTTGACTTTGTGTGCGTTTTATATAGTTTAAAAATCCCATGTAATTCCAATTTCTATTCTACTCTTATAGTGCACTTGTAACCTTGTGTTGTGCAATTGTAACCTTCTGTTGTGCAATTGTAACATCTTATTGTGCATCGACACCAATATATTGTGCATATAAATCACAGTTTATATTTATACAATTAACTGTGATTAAAGTTAATTTTGCAATTACATTACAAATATACTGAAATCTATAATATTATAAAATTCAAAATTATAGTTAATATTCATAATAATCTTAAATTCAAAGTAAATTCTGAGTTCTTCATCTTCTTCTCCTTCCTCACTGCTCTTGATTGCCTATCTTCCAAGAATGTTTGCAGTCTTCCTCCTGCTCTCTTATCTTCTTCTTCAAAGACCTACATGTTGCATTCAATCACATAGCCAAATATACTGAAATACATTCATAATATTTTAAATTTAAAAGTTACAACTTCATACTTGTTTTAAGTCCAAAATACCATTGCATCAAACTTAAACTTCAGATTAAGAAGAAATACAGACATTTTAAATAAAATATATAATTAATATTGCAAAAGTAAAGTCTGTATTCCTCAACTTCTTCTTCTTTCTGCCCTTCTGTGCTTATCTTCCAAGGAAGTTTGCAATCTTCCTCCTCCTCTTGTCTTCTTCTTCAAAGACCTCCCTCATACATTCAATCACGTATGGTCTGTACTGCGGCAGTTCTTCCTCCACTTGCTCTTGTTTCTTTTGCAACTACATAAATTTTTATACTCAAAAGTTAAATAATTTTGGAATCTTATTTTAAATCATACTATTTAAAGTTTTGATAACTTACCGTCTCCAATAGTTCCTGCTTCTCATTTGCAGTTGCCTCCAAGATCTTGTAGGCGTTTGCATTTTTCTCCTGGTTGAGGGCAGAGAGGAAAAGTTTATGCTTCTCAGCGGCATCCAGCAATTCCTTCCTTATGGTCTTTGTGTTTGTCTCAGCAGCTTCTTCCAGAAGATACATATGGTACCCTGGGTACAGGTACTTGTCTATCTGCTCATTGATTTTGTAGTACTCTTCGCGGAAGACATATGGGCCGAATCCTTCCATTTTTTTCTATTGAGGTTGGATATTTCTTTGTTTTTTTATGGGTAAGGGAGTAACATTTCTTTTCAAGCGTTTTGTGCGTTGTGTTATGATGGAGGAGTCCCTGTAAATATAAGCGGTTTTGGCTCTTCAACTCCCATCATCTGATTGGCTTTATCTAATTGGCGGTTTTCCAAAGCCAATTACCCCTTTCAACTTCCTATAACTGTAATCATTACTTGTTTAAATTTTTAATATTTTCCAACTTCCCATAACTGCAATCATTATTTCATATTTTTTATTTTCATGTATAAGTAACCGTGTGTATTCTTCTTGTTAGTTGGAGACTCCTTTATTCTCTTTTATTTTTTTCCCTGATTCTTCACATTAAAAAAAAAAGACATTTCTTTTATTTGTTCTTGTTATATTTTTTTAATTGTTTTTTTATTTTTTAAAATATTTATTATATAGTAACTGTCTTTGTTATAGGTCTGTTTTCAAACAATCACCTTTCTTACTGTTGTTGTCCTTCTTTTATTGATGTTTAGAGATTTTGCACGTTAATTAAGAAGTACTTATTTTTTGATAAGATGGGTGCAGTATTAGACTATGGAACTTCCATCATTATCTGAATTACACATTGTCCAAGAATTTCACAATATTGCAAGTCACAAATGATGAACCTAAGTAAGATAGGGGTGGGAGGTTATACTCTGTATCAATTGATAATTCGGGATGTTTTCCTATTTTTCTTTAAAATAATTATTGTTTATTAAGAAAATCAGAATAGGTGATGGGACTGCACAAGAAAATATTATTTAATTTTAACAAAAGTGTCAAACCTCAAAACAACCATTAATACAAAACGGAAAGAGTAATAAACAGAATATAAAAGTTGTTACAGAACATATCTGAATAGAAAAACTCAAAGTATAATATTTTTGTAATAATAAAGTGCATTTATAAAAGTCAGTCACAAATTCTGATTATTATTCCTATTAGGTTTCCCTTAGGGCTGTGCATAACCGGGTATCCGACACGACACGACAAAAACACGAAACCGATAAGGGGAAAAGTGTCTCCGATCCGAACACGACACGATAACTACCGGGTATCCGACACGAAAACATGAAACGGTTCCGTGTCAGATACCCGTGTAACACGACACGAACCATTTATAATTTATTTTTTTCTGAATCTGTTGCCCTAGCCTCCAATGTTGCCCAAAATCCCAAATCTGAAATCCCCAAAACCACCTACAATTCTTGAATTTACATAATCTAAAATGAACAAATTGATGGAAAAATATATGGCTTGTTCTCTGAAAATCACGAATCGCCCCAAAGAACCTGAATCCGAAAACCATGGCTAGATCTTCTTGAAATTTGAACACTGATTTTTCTGAAAAGAACTTGAATCCGGAATCAAAACTAAAAGGCGGAGGCGGCATTTCAGGACTGTGTGAGAGAGGGATCGGACGTTGAGGGAGAGGTCGGGTTGACTGATTACAGAATTATTGGCAGTTGGAGAAATGGAGATCCCAAAATTTTCGGATGACAGAGAATGGGGGAGAGTAGAAGGAGAAGAGTTGAAGAACTGATCTTGATAAAAGGAGAGAGAACTCGAGAGTTGAGACGAGACTGGCCGAGAGAGGAGAGGCGAGATCGAGCCGACGCCGTGGGCTGGAGCGGACTGAGAGTGACCGTGAGAGGAGAGGAGAGGCAAGCTCGAGCCGACGTCGTGGCCTGTGGGCTAAAGTGGACTGAGCACTAGCAGTGGGCGGCGATTCTGGAAAATGAAAGAAGAAGGCGGAACCTCGAAGCCCTAGACGTAGACAAGTAGATGGAAAAAAAACATAAGGCTGGAAAAACCCAAAAAAAAAGATGAAAAATTTGGGATTCGAACGCGAGATCCCGAGATCCCTGCGCGCTTCTTCACTACACGCCCAACCAACTGGGCAAGCAGAGTTATGTGATACTAAAAGACATTTATTATATATGTATTATTACAGAAAACTAATATTTAAAAAAAAAATAAAAAATAATCGTGTCGTGTCGGATACCCGACAAGGGAAAAATGTCAATCCGAACACGACACGATTATTGTCGTGTTTTACCGTTTCGTTTCATAATCGTGTCGTATCTTTATCATTTCGTATATTTTTGTATCGTTTTGTTGCGGTTTCGTGTCGTGTCAACCGTGTCGTATTTTTCTGCACAGCCCTAGTTTCCCTTAATGGGCATGTCCTGCTGTTCTGAGGGGCATATTCATGGAAAATTGAGCATATTCGTTTTCCATTTTTCTGTTTTTGAATTGATGATTCCTTCCCGCCTTTAAGTCTCTTCCCACTGCCCTTTGTCTTTGCTTGTTTAAGGTCTCGTATTTCCACATTCTTCGGGAGGCTTACTCCAGCAAACTCATCAAATATACCTTCAAGTTAACAAACTTATTAAAATTAAAATACTTTGAATATATATTTGTGCACTATTTTTTTTATAAAATGGTGTAAATAAGCAATCAGTAAGTTGGGGTTGCCCCATCAAACTCATCATACATACCAGACTTTGAAGCCGTTGAAGATGCTGATGTTTGTGCACTTTGTAGGAGCTCTTTTTTTGCATTTGTCAATGCAGATGTTAAGTGCCTAATCTGATCACTATTGTCCTTAACTAAGTCCACACAAGAATGAAATTCAGCTAACATATTTGTCAAGAGGAGTTTTTGTTCTTGCTTTGTAGTTGACCGTCTCACGACAACATCATCCAATGTGAAAACATTGGTCAAAGTTGTTGCCTTGGTCCAACGAGTCAGCAATAGTGTTTCTGGAAACTTCTCAAGTTGTATATCCTTCAAAACAATTAATATATGTCGGCATGGATATCCTAACATGTTGAACAAGTTACAAGAGCAACAACAATCATGATCTTCAAGTTTGTGCTCAACAGTGTATATCTTGTTGTTTTCCTTGAGAGTATATATCTCCAACTCCTCAAGCTCTGTCACATTTGTCACTCTTCTGTTGTACAATGCTCTCTGCAATTCTTCCTGAAATTTCCCCCACATTTTTATTGCGTATAATGTGGATGCATGCTTTTCTAGAGAAAGTGGCAAAATCAGAATTGGTTCCATGATTTCAGAGTCATAGTTCTTCTTCCCTTGAAGATGTCTTTGATTTTCAATTCCACTTTCATAATACAACATAAACTAAATTAAATTTGCAGTGCAGTTGGAGACTTACGGAAGAAGCTGTTCATGCTCTCTGAAATGGATATTGTTTTAATTAATCCACTAAGCTTCACATTCTGGAAATATGCAGGGATCCACTTGTCTCTGATTCTAAACAATTCACTCAACCAAGAGTGACTTGTCATTCCATACTCTTCCATCACGGCATTCCACTCCTTTTCAAATTCTTCTGGCATACTCTCCCTATTCCATACAATACTCCTCAACTTGTCACTGAATTTGAAGTATCCATTCATTGAGTTGTCTATTTTCTGAGATAGCTTGTCCATGATATGCCACATGCATAATTTGTGTCTAGCCTCTGGGAATACAGTTTGAACAGCAATCTTCATTGATGGATCTTGCACTACAAAAAATAAAGAAATTTTCTACGCTACATAGCCTCGGCATGAGCTTGCCGTAGCAATTGGTACCCTTTTGCCACTAATGATAGCTTTGACAGAGAATTTCTGTGGCAAATGGTACCTTTTTCCACTAATGATAGCTTCGGAAGAGAATTTCCGTAGCTACCCATCAAAAAAAGTTCAATTTGCCACGACATTTTGCAACGGCATAGACTTGCCATCACTATTGATCTGTCTTAAATATTAAAAAAAACACAAGAATTAAACCCTAATACACGAGCCTTTCTTTCACTTTTTCCAAGTCCTCTATTCAATACGCCGCTCCTCTCTCGCAGTTCAACTCGCCCTTCCTTGTTCTTTCCGATCTTTGCAAAACTCCATCATACCTCAATCTCTAGTTATTCGCTTCGTCCTGCATCTCCACTATAGCTCTCAGATCTCGACCCTGTCTCTCCCATCTCTAACACCTAACCGTCACAAAGCCCTAAATTTTACTTTGTCTACCAGAGGCAGTTGTAGACAACATCACCTCCTCGTCTCATGTCTGACATCGATTGCAATAAACAGATCTGATATGATTTGTTTAGATCTACTATTTCGCATGTTCGCTACTCTCTTCTGCTCTCCTGTTCTTCTTTGGTTTGTGTGTAATATGTGGTTTCTACTCTTCTCTTCAGGTGATTTGTGTAGATCTAGCGCTGAGATATTTCGATTTTAGGATTATGGCATCTTGTAGAGATAGGGTTTCGCTGCGATTTTCGGGGTCTTGCTGCGATTGGAACAACAAGAAGAATATGGGAGCAGCTCCCATGGACACATCCGCCAAATCTGGAGTTACTAAGTCCGATTTACCTGAAGGTATTAGCCACGGCCTTTGTTTCTCTTTTCCAAGCTTAATTCATCGATTTTTTATGTACGATTTTTTTTTCTGTTTAATTTTTACGATTTTTATTGTTGATTTTGAGTAGTCATTGATACGTCGGAGATTTGTGTTTCAACTGTTTCTAGTTCAGTACATAGGGTAGTTTGTCAAATTCCAAGTTTCTAATGAAATTGACACTACAATAAAAAATTAAATTTGCCTCGGAAAAATGTCGTGGTAAAACGGCTGTTTGTGGTGGTAAAAGGGGTGTAGCTTCGGCACAGCGACGACAAATGGGGGGGGGGTGGCGAACTGGGCGATGGCAAATTATCCTAGCGTCGGGTACTAGCCGTGGCAAGTATGTTAGCCACGGCAAAAGCGACCCCTACTCAAAATGACGACCAATATGCGAAAGTTGTATGCCGTCGCTAGTGAAATTGAAGGCGCGAAATTTTTGGTGCCATATTCTGGTCTTGCCACGGTAGTTGGTGTGGAGAAACTTTTGGCGCCCAAAATTTGGAGGGAGAGTTTTCGCACCAAAATTGTCGTGGCTACGAGTTTGCCACGGCTTTTAGCCGAAGCTACTACAGTAGTCCGTATAACAATCTTGCGACGGCTAGACCCCGTGGCTAGTTTTTTTTTAAATGCAAATATTTGTAATATGGTTGCCACCGCTAGAAGTCGTTGCTCCAAATCGACCTGTATATATATATATATATATATATATATATATGTATATATATATATATGTATATATATATATATATGTATATATATATATATGTATATATATATATATGTATATATATATATATGTATATATATATATATGTATATATATATATATGTATATATATATATGTATATATATATATATATGTATATATATATATATGTATATATATATATATGTATATATATATATATGTATATATATATATATGTATATATATATGTATATATATATGTATGTATATATATATGTATGTATATATATATATGTATATATATATGTATATATATATATGTATATGTATATATATATATATATATATATGTATATATATATATGTATGTATATATATATGTATGTATGTATGTATGTATGTATATTTATATATACCTGCAGGCTACCGGTTTCCATCATTACAAATTATCTCAAATACCATATATATAAAAACAACACCACAAGTTAAAGGTCCATTCCAATACATCCTACAAACACCTTGTTTGAAGTCCAACAACTAATTCCAGCCAACGGAAGACAGAAAGATCCATGCATATCGATAACAAAGACTGCGAAATCCCAAAATGTACTTGAAGCTGTAAATTCAAACGACCTAAACAATACAATATAGCCATACCAACAAACAAAAAGTCAATAGAACCTGATGCTAAACTGCGTCATATTCACCATGACAGACAACACCTCCGTCATTCACACCGTGGGCAGATTGTTCGGTGTCTTCTTCTGGTTCAGTTGAGGTGTTAACATCATCTTTCTCATTGTTGGATAGCATAGAATTTCCATCTCCAATTGACTCCCTCAGAATTGTCTAATGAACACTTGCCTACCATTGAAAAGCACAAAATTGACTTAAATCAAAGCTAACAACCTGAGCTCATAATTGAAATGTAAGTCCCGATCTTTGCAAAAAAAAAAAATTACCTTGATGGATGCCAATTTAACCTAACATCCAAATATTTATTCCAATAAGTGGGGGCAATCATTGTATGGTCTAACCTTTCTAAGTCGTCTGAAAAATGGAAGTCATTCCCCTAAATGCATTACTTAAGAGAAAGACATAAATATCATTCAACCAATCTGAAATCAAACCAACTAGCTCTGCGAGTTCTTTTTGAAAAACTGGAAAAAAATAAAATCAAATGCACAATTTTTCCCCTAAGTCCCTAACCTAGAAAAAATTGAAATGAAACCAACTAACTAAAATAATCCCATATCAATAATCCACAAGAAGATGAGAACTAGATAGGTATCGGAATAAGCAAAATAACATTATAAAGATGGCAACAACAACCATCCAAAAGAGCTATGTTTGAAAAGTGCAATTTCGAGTATGATAATAGAAGGAATGAAGTGAACAAAAAATCAGTAATGCATCATCCATGCACTTTCCTTAGCACTCATTTAAAACAAGTCCTGACTTACTTGTCCATGTAAACGTGAGCCTCTCTCGTCGTGGCACCGGCAACTCGCCATCCATTCAGTTCTGAAGTTTTGAAGTGTCGTCTCTATGTGCTTTTTTAGGTTATCTTCTAGCTGTTGGGCAATCTCCCGCATCTCTCTAACACTGATTTGACCCGTGTTTGATAAAGAGTTATAGACCAAACGCGGAGGGGCACTAGCACCATATGTGCGGCAGTATCCATGACCATCAGGTCTAATGATCTCATGGAATATCCTATCTTTCACGGAGTCAAGTCCTCGCTGATCCTCATATTCCATTTCTAAGAGTGCTTTGTAGTCTTGCTACATTATCAAAGGAGGTCAACATTTGAAGATAAAAAATGGCAACCAAGCTGCGAAAATTCAGTACATATATCATTGAGAAAAGAAAAAGGTTGAAGAACCTTACAATGGTCTCAATAACATCAGGATCATCTGCATTCTGGGATGAAATCCACATGCTCGTCTTATTAGTTGGTTTGTTGGATTTGAGCCTCTATTTAAATGAAACAAATCCAAGTCAGATTAAATACGAACCTCATGGATTTGATCCATGCAATTACTCAAAAGTTCAGTCATTAAAAACAGAAAAAATGCATAGAATCATGCAACGTAAACCATACGAACCTCATGTCTTACTTCAGCGAATGACTTTCGCCCAGTGATATGCGCCGGTCCATGCTTATCTCGATTCTTTGAGTTCTGCTCAGATTGATTCTGTACAGAACAAGACTTTACAAAGAGGCTGCACATTTATTTCCGTATGGACCATTGAACATGAGAAGGAAATAAAGAATACCTGAGCATATTCACTTCTCCAATATGCAAGGAGCAGAACCCAATCAGTCGGCAGGACATTCGAAGGAGGGAACTTCTCTAGATTAGGCTTATTCATGACCGCAGTAAAATATTTGGCCTTTGTTTTTTACTTATAGTCTTTCCACCTGAGGTTGCACATGTGCATGCAAACCTCTTTGAACTCGTCAGGAGGATTCAATAAATTTCTCTACACCAAAATAAAACACCTTCACTTAATAAGGTAAAGAAACAAGTTGTATGTTATTGTTTTACTCTTAATAATTACCTAGTGTCTTTTCCTCTTCAAATGAATGAACCTATTGTTTTCAGTATGAAAGAAATAGGAGGTTGTATGCTATATAAAATACCTTCACTTCTTCCCATATACCATCCATCACATCTTCTCCAAAAGTTATCCACTCGAGTACAGTCAACGGAATTCGTTGCCCATCACGCACTAATATTCCCAGCTGCGATCTGAGATTTTTGGCATTAACCCCAAAGGGAACGAACACTTCATTGAATTCGACTTCATATTTAGCTCCGGTGTTCCAACCCAGCACACCCTGATTGTGACCTCTACGAATAACTACAAGTGGCTCTTCTTCTTGACACAACAAATATTTAATAATTAATGAACACATGTGCATAATGAGAAGAATACACTAGTGTATAAAATGATGCAATGATTGCCTTACCAGCTGGATGGTCGACCGTCTCTAGAGCATCTGCCGCCATCAGTGCCGATGCGGATGCTAACTCTGGATGCGGAGTACTGGGTACAGCAGCGATAACTGGAGTTGCGGCTTGAGTTGCAGGAAGTGAAGCATGTGGTTGTGGGGGAAGCGAAGGTTGTGTATCTGGGGGGGGGGGGGACTTGAGTAGCGGCTTGAGTTGCAGGACGCGAAGGCTGTGGTTGTGGGGGGACTGGAGCAGTAGTTGCATTTGATGTTGGATCAGTTAGAGGGAGTGCTCCTGATGCAGGCGGTGATGACCCACCTCGCTGGCAGGATGTCGAGCTTGTAGGCTGTTGAAAATCAGATATTTTTCACAGTTTCCTTGCTCCAACCTTGCGTTTCTTTAGGGGTGCCTATATGAATACGAAAATCTTTAGTTCCAAGACAAAACAAATAAAAAAAACGCAGCTTACTCTATTGAATTTGACTAGATCTTGCCAACATACCTTCGCCGCAGCTATAGTCGGAAGCGGACCTAGTTGTGGAGTTGCATCCGGAAGCGGAGTCGATGGTTGAGCTGGTTGTGGAGTTGTGAGCGGCAGTGTTCCAATTGCTTCTATGGACGATGTCGAGCTAGTCTGGGAGGCATGTGAGTCAGCAGACGCTAAGAATTCACTTACGGTTCACGGTCTGGTGGGTGCACCCTTTCGTTTCGCCATGAATGCTTATGAATAAGTTAAATTGGTCTGCAAAAAAAAAAAGATGTTTAGCATTTTAGCAAGAGGGGATATAATACACACTCGAAGATACATTTGATACCTATAGCTTCACTTTCTTAAAAAGATAAATATACAATCAATGGGATACCATACAATTACAAAAGGAAAATTCAAAGAAATCAAAAGGGTAATTAAAGTTGACAATATCATGGATTGATACTTGACATATTAGATGCCGATGGAAAAGGTATCACAACAAAAGAATTTCTATACAAAAGGGTATACGCTTTAGTAATGAGATATATTCACAACTAATCGTCCACATTGTCATCATCCACATGGGCATATGCTTTAGATTCAACTTCCCCAACAATTAGCCACCCATGTCCAGAACGATCTGCATTGTACCAAACTTCTAGTGCTTGTGACGCTAAGATAAAAGGCTCATCCTCCAGACGATCGTGTGGGTATAGTAACTTTCCGAAGTTCACTAAGGGTAATTTGAAAGGGTCCAACTTAACCAAGGTTGAAGGATGTGCCCACTCACACCTAAATAATATATACTCGATATTAAAGGCATATGTAACACTTATAGTATCTATTAATCTCCCATAATAGGGTACAGTATCTCCATTCAAATACACCCCACAATTCTGTCTAGTTCTTTTCATGTCAGCACTTTTGACACGAAAGAAATAGCCATTGGAGGTGTATGAGGTCATCCGTGAAGCCACCGGAGAAGAGAAGGTTGACAATGCCATGACTTCATCGCTTAATGCCACATCCCCTGCCCGGCGCAACACTGCGACCTGAGAATGTAGGTGGGACAGCCATTGTGCTTCACATAGTAGTCAAATAGATAAAGCACAATATTTTGAGTAGGAAATCTAGGAGTATAGACTCACATGTGACTTGAACCATTCCGGGAACGTGCTGAACTGGGTTAATGCCAATTATGTATCATTTTCCGTGGGATTTTGATGTTTAAGGGACGCCAAATGTTCCCTTCAATGTTAAGAATTCAAAAACTGTTACCAAGGAGCCATTATGTTTACATAACCAGGCAACCCAAATTGAAGCGCTTGTAAAACATGACTTACTCTAGATACGGTGTAACTATAGTTGAATGGAACAACACCCATCGATGAATTTGGGAACGTGTCACTTCTGGTAGAATGAATCCCTTTCCCTTTTTATCGGCATCATCTTTTCTTCTTGGTGGTCTCTTCGCCTTGCTCTCCACATCTTCTAAATATTGAGAGCAAAAGTTCATGCACTCTTCCATAATGTAACCTTTGGCTAGTGATGCTTCTGGCCAAGGTTGTTGGCGTACATAATTCTTCAAAGTTAGCAAGAACCTCTCAATAGGCTACATCCAATGAAACTATACAGGTCCACCGATTAAGGCTTCCTCCGCGAGATGCACATGTAAATGCTCCATTACATCCATGAAAGATGGCGGAAATATCTTCTCAATCTCACATTGGGTTAGGGTGATCTGAGAACGTGCCTCTTCCAATGAAGTGCTTGTAATAACCTTCGAGCTCAATACCTTGAAGAACTTAACTACTTCAATCAAAACGGAAACCACATTCGGAGGCAATGAACTCCGTACACAGAGCGGAATTAGTTGTTGTAAAAGGATGCGATAATCATGGCTTTTCAGGCCCCCAATGGTTCGATCCTTTAAGTTAACCCTCCGGGCAATACTAGAACATGAACCATCCGACATTCTTTCCTTAGATAATGCTAACAAGAACTTATCCTTCCCGGCGTTGTCCATCTCAAATTCAGCTCTCTCGTGCACCTAGCGACCTGATTATGTGACCTTTACATGGTATTCCTTGCGAAACCCAAGAGTCCCAAGGTCGTGATGGGCAGAGACATTGTCTTTTGTTCTACCTTTCACTCATATGATTGTGTTTAGAACATTTTCGGCGAAGTTCTTCTCAGAGTGCATCACATCTATGTTGCATGGCAACAAATTGTCTTTCCAATACGGTAGCTCAAACAAGATGGTCTTCTTCTTCCAATTATGCTTTTTTATTTTTTGCTGGATCCCTTTCCGGCCTATCTGGTCCCATTTCCCTTCGCAATATCATGTCCTCCTTTTTATAACAAGTAAGCACTTTGTTAGCTTCAAGCTGGGAGAGGTGATCAGCCGCAGTCAGTCGAGGAGGTGCATGATCAAATTCTCGTCCATCATAAAATGACTTATAGTCTCGTCGATACTTGTGAGCATAGGGCAAGAAC
This sequence comes from Persicaria maculosa, assembly GCA_963922045.1. NCBI lineage: Eukaryota > Viridiplantae > Streptophyta > Magnoliopsida > Caryophyllales > Polygonaceae > Persicaria > Persicaria maculosa. The sequence goes on along the minus strand of OY998252.1, from coordinate 79,090,036 downwards.
CTCCTACTCCTCCCGCACAACCACTTGTGGCTAGCTTTTAAGCATGTTGACCCTGGCTTGATGTTGCAATTTGGACAGGCATACTCACCTTTAGTACTCCACACAGACAAATTCGCATAGGCTAGAAAGTCGTTGATGGTCCAAAGATGGCAGCCCGCATTCGAAACATTTCATTCATGGAAGCATCAAATGTGGGTACGCCCACTTCCCATAATTCTTTCAGCTCTTCTATCAAAGGCTCCAAATATACATCTATCTTATCTCAGGGTCCTTTTGGTCCATCAATCAGCACAAAAAGGTATACATACGGTTGCTTCATGATAGACATAGGTGGTAAGTTGTACGAAACAACGACAATAGGCCATGTAATATGATTCACATTTTGATTCCCGAAAGGGTTAAATCCATCAGAAGCAATCCGAAGGCGTACATTCATTATCTCAGATCCAAAATTTGGGTGTTTAGCATCTAGATGCTTCCAAGCCGGGGAGTCCGCCGGATGTCGGTACACACCGTTATCAACACGTTTCAAGCAATGCCATTTCATTAGGGTGGCAGACTCGACTGTCGCAAACAGCCTTTGTAGGCGGGGCGTCAACGGAAAATACCGAGCTTGTTTTGCAGCTTTTCATGTCCCTAATTCAAAACCCTCAACGGTTTGCCTCCATCGCGATTCATTGCAGACTGGACATTGATCTAGGTTTGCATTTTCATTTTGGAAGAGCAAGCAACTATTAGGACATGCGTCCACAGTGGTGAAGGTGAATCCTAAATCGTCCACTAACTTCTGGGCTTGATAATAAGATGTAGGGAGGTTGACCCCTTCAGGCAAAGTCTCGGAAAAGATCTCTAGCAGCTCCTTGAATGAGTGATCTGTCCAATCGTGTAAACTCTTTGCTTGTAAAAGACGCACAGCAAAGGACAAAGTAGTGTGCTTCTTAGATCTCGGATACAAAGGCAAGTTGGGAGCTTCCATTAGCTTCAGGAACTCGTGAGTACACTCTGTTTGCGTAGTAGTGGCACCCTCATGAACGTCGTCATCTTCCATAATATCCGGTTCAGGAACGTCGGTCCTACCAAGTGCATCTTCCACCAATCTCGTCATATCCACATCCATGAAACCATCTGGCTCAGCTAGCACTTCACCCCTCAGTTGCGGCTCCTCAATCAGATCATGAATCGTCTCACCGTGTTTAGTCCATAACTTGTAACTAACCAAAAAACCATTTTCCCGAAGATGCTTCTGCACAACTTCTCTATCAAACATTCCCCTATTCTTACATTTCCTACAAGGACAGTATATGCGAGCCCTATCATCCTTGTTGGCATATGCAAAGTCTAGAAATTCGTCTAGCTTTGCATAATATGCATCGGATACTCTAGTACCCCAATCAATCCATGACTTATCTACATTGATTAGCATGTCCTATTTGACAGAAAATAGAAATGTTGTAAGTATGTATCAAAATAGAGTGAACCTATATTATGAGACTTTGAACTTTATTTTTGTTATGTAGGTAGGAAATTAGTTTCCCTTTCTTAATTAAAAGGTTTAAGACTTTGAACTTAATTAATTTTTCGGGAATTTCGTGGGGTACCCCTGAGGTATTGCAATTTTCGCGAGGTATACAACTCTTTTGCATATTTCGCGTGGTACCCCTAGGGTTTTGATTCTTTTCTCATCGTGCCCCCGGAAATAAATTTAAACGGATGAAATTAACTCCGTTACTTCTAGGATGAAAAAAAAAAGCAAAGAAAGAACGCTCAGAAAGAAGGAAAGCGAAGAGAGCACGAAGCTCGTGAGAGAGAGAGACCACGACGAGGCAGGTGAAGACGACGAGAGAGAGCACGCCGGTGAGGACGACTCCAGGTCGGAGCTCTCGCTGCTGCGCCGGTGAGTTGTGAAAGGAAGGGAAAGACGCTACATGGAAGAGGAAGAAAGGAACACGAGTAGTAGAAGGCGAGAAAGAAAGGGGAAGAGGACCTATGCCCATCGGCGACACCGACTAGAGCTTGGCCGCGCCGGAATCCACTAGAGCGGAGGGGCGACTAGAGCTAGGCTACACAAAAGAATTAAAGAAGGTATGTGGTCTTTCAAATCTTTCAAAAATTAGGGTTTCAAAATTGGGATCTCGAATGTAAGTTTGTGAAATTAAGTATCAAGGTTGCAAATAAAACTACATATATATCAGAATACCTATCTTAAATTTGTGAGTTTGAATTTCGAATTAGGAAGTTTGTGAATGAGACAATAAGATGGCCATATTTAGATCTTTGAAAATAGGGATTTTACTTTTGAGATTTGAGTAATTTGATCGTTCATTGTGGCGGACTGCTGAGTTTTATATGATTATGCATTATGATCTCTTTCAAATGTTCACAGTGTTCTTGCTTTGTTCAATCGCTCTGTTATAGCTAATCGTATCTTTAATAAGATTACTTCAAATTCAAATCTGACACATTTGAAATTGCTATGTTCCACAATTAACACAACGGACCGGCCTTGGTTAGATGAGCTGAAACTTGGGAGCTCAAATTGGAGGCATTTCATTTTCAGCTAAATTGATTTTTTTTTTAATTCCCTATCATTGGGCTTCCATTTTTCTATGCGATTCCGACTTATTAAAGTTTGCACTAATAATGAGCTAGTGAAGGTCTTATAATTTGGATTCGTATAGGATTAATTCTTATGGATATTGCTTTTGAGCTGATGTGCTGAACTATGTACTGTTTGTGATATTTGTTTTGTGCTGAGTTTGTCAAAGATTGTTTGTATAAATCTGAGATGAACTATGTGCTGTATATGGATTCGATATGAACTGTTTTTTTTTTCTGCGTTTTTGAATTTGTGTTATTCAACCTGAAAGCCAATTTAGTTTGTGAAAAATCTATTTGTGTGCACTGATCTAGTTTAGTTGCTTTGTATGGCCTTCTCTCCCATGGAGTTGCTATGATTAATGTTAGGGTCCTTTTCAAAAGCATAAGAACTTTATCTATTATACAGTATTAATTTACAGTTTTGATTGTGGAAATTTTGTTTGTTTACACCCAAATCAGTCCATTAGCATAAGTAGTAACATGCAATGCAGAAACTTAATATAAAACAACAACACAATAGAGAAATTGAATACATAAACTCAAAGCAGAAAAGTACATAAATAGAAACTGAATAGAGAAACTAAATTCAAGAAAACATAAATTGAATACAGGTTCAACAGAATATGATATAAAAGAGCCTTGTATCTAATTATTTCTTAGAATTTTAAGCCTATTAGCTCAAATGGTAGAGCAATGTGTGCTCTCATGCACCAAGATACGGGTTCAAATCCCGTATAGGCTTTCAAATCCCTTAGTCTATATATGATTATGTGTAATTTTTTTTCCCTTGCATAACTAATCATATAGTTTTTTTTCCTTGCATAACTAAGTGCTTGCTATTTTTTTTATATATATACGATGAAGAATTAGAGCTTAAAAAAATAGCTCTCTTTAACAACCATCACCCATCAGAACAAATATAACCACAAAAACAAATTTCATTGATTGGTGTAGTGTGCAGTAAGAAGCCATAAAGCAAGAGCATCAAGAGATTATTAAGCCATAAGTATAAGAGTCTTCGACGTAAGAAACATACATAATTTGGAGATTTTGCAAAATTTTGCTCTTAGGACATTATGCATGTAGTTGATTTATTTATTCGTCAAGCAATCTATTCCCATCTCCAAATTGGATTTAGTATCTTAAATGCACCAACTTGAACATACTTATGTATAGACAAAAGAAAAGAATATATTATTATAGCCTATGAGGGATTCGAACCCACGTCAATGTGTACACACATCGCTCTACAATTTGAGCTAATAGGCTAATTCAATTAGAGAAAGAGGATTTGATTGACTGGTTATGTTTCATCAATATTCAGTGCAAAATGGTACTGCACTTCCTGGGCAATTCAAGTACATTTTTGTGACTGCACTCAAATTATGTTTCATCTGTACAACCCATAAATAGAGTAACTCTTCAATCTTCAGGAGGTAAATAATTCAATGTGTTCAATGCTTTTTCATGGATTTAGCTAGTGAATGATCTTATATTCTTATGACAGACCTTTGAAAGCAATCATAAAAATGACAAAATGAAAAGTTTTCACACATTCGGTAATCATAAAGATGCCAAAAGGAAATTTGCATACACGCTAACCCGCATCTAAAGTAAAGTAGGATACCTAACCTCCAAAATTCAGAATCAATGGCAGTGCATATGCTAATCGGCCTAATCCCCAAAATTTTCACACAATTTAACAGCAGTACATTTTTACCGAAATTGTCCAGAAATTGCAATAGGATACTAACATCTTTGTGACTACCTTCTTCACCATAGCGCACCTGAAAACCGTAAGCCAAAATTTTCCCTCTGCAAACAGTCGGCCTTTTATAGAGCCCTAGTCTTCAGATTGCGTTAAAGGTGGTGATAAATTAGTTCACTGGGGTAATTTGAATTGTAAATTTACAAATGTTTTTTACTTTGTTTTCGTCAGAATCCCCAATTTCAAATAAGAAACAAATTAAATAGAGAACATATGAATTCTTGGGAAGCTGAGTAATTCACATTACAACCTAAACCCTAATTTTCAGAAAGGGGGGAAATACCAGAGACATACCTGGTGTGCACCACCGTCAGTGCCGCCGATAGGCATAGTTCCCCTTCTCCTTTCTTTCAATTCTCGCCTTCTACTACTCGTGTTCCTTTCTTCCTCTTCCCTATAGCGTCTTTCCCTTCCTTTCACAACTCACCGGTGCAACAGCGAGAGCTCGGACCTAGCGTCGTCCTCACCTGTGTGCTCTCTCTCGTCGTCTTCACCTGCCTCGTCGTGGTCTCTCTCTCGCGAGCCTCATGCTCTCTTCGCTTCCTTCTTTCTGAGCGTTCTTTCTTTTCTTTCTTTTTTTAAATTCTAGAAGTAACGGAGTCCCTTTCATCCGTTAAAATTTATTTCCGGGGGCACGATGCGAAAAGAATCAAAACCCTAGGGGTACCATGCGAAATATGCAAAAGAGTTGTATACCTCGCGAAAATTGCTATACCTCAGGGGCACCTCGCGAAATTTCCGTTAATTTTTTTGGTGGCCTTTCTACTTTACAATTAACACAATTAACCCACACACATGAGTAGTGAAAGACATGCAACCTTATAACAACCCTATTATAACTCTCTAACTCACCAAGTGAGTAGTCAGAGAGAGTTAAAGACGAACTTTGAACACAAACAGACAGATAAGATAGAGAAGGAGACAAAGCACAAAAGTTGCAGTATAACTTATTGCTCAGTTGGTGGATGTCAATGCATTTGAATCAAGCGACAACCTCAAGGACATGCCTGCAAGAAACGGTAGAAACATCAATGCTAATGATTTATTTCTAATGTTTGTTTTATTTCTCATGGTACTCTTTTTGTTTTCATGTCTATGTTATTTCCATGACGTTTTCCTGAAATGTTTATCCTTGGAATGTTTTGTTTTTTTAATGTTTGTTTGTAAATTTTTATTTCCAATGTTTGTTATTTCAATGCTACTGTATTTTCAGAAAATCTAATATTTTAAAAGTATGCAACTGTTTTCCCAAAGCTCCTTTAATGCATCTATTTTCAGAAATTTTGATATTTTCAAAGTATGCAACTGTTTTCCCAAAGCTCCTTTAATGCATCTTTTTTCATCAATGCAACTGTTTTCCCAAAGCTTCTTGAATGCTACTGTTTGTTCACAAAGTTCCATGATAGTGTTTATTTGACTTTTTTCTCCTTCACAAAGTAACTGTTTTCACAAAGTTACTATTTTCGAGGCTTCGTTTTTTTAGGCTTCTATTTTTTACTAGACTCACAAACTTACTGTTTTTGAGGCTGATGTTATTCGAGTTTCATTACTACTGTTTTTTTATGCTACTGGTTTTTGGACATTAATCAATGCAATTGTTTTTTCTACTTTAATCAATGCTACTGTTTTTTTGTTACTATGGTCAATGCTATGTGGTTTTTCCTATTTTTTTTACTACTGTTTTTTTTACTATGGTCAATGCTACTGTTTTTTTTACTAACTTCAAAGCTGTTGAATAGCGTACATGAGCAAAAAAGTTGCTCACATGTTATAAAAAGAAACTACAAAGCATCAACAAAGTCACATGTTGAACATTGGGCAAAACCATAATATTTTTTTTGGCAAAACCATAATTTTTCAATGTATTTATATGCTACTAATTCTTAACCTCTCCCCTACAGATTGCTACCCCTTCATCCTTGCAATTGAAGCATATCTCCCAAAAATCTTTCCCCTTCAACGATATGGAATACTCTTCATACCACCACGGCTCCTCGTCCGGCCTCCCTCCCCGCCCCGTCCCCATCATTATATCGCCCGACAGCTCGGACGAAGGGTATGATTACATAGGTTAGTCACTGATTTTATCGGTTTAGTATTCATTTTTTTACATGTATCCCTAAATTAGCTTGTGTTTATTTTATATGCAGCACCAATGCCGGGGCCATACCGGCCAAATCAAAGAGTGGAGGTCATAGGGGCAGAAGGTGGGTTGCAAGGATCATTGTACGAGGAGACCGTTCTAAGGAGAGTGGATCCAAGCCACTATGAAGTGGAGTACGTCACCCTCACAACCGAAGACCATAAGCCACTTGTGGAAGTAGTGCAGGCTGGACGACTATGTCCACGACCTCCTCGGGTTAGGTATCAGCTTGTCTACATGATCGATGATCGTGTCGATTGCCGCGCCCTCGATGGGTATTGGACAGGTCATGTAGTTGATCAGGGTCAATGGTTTGGGAATATTCCAACTTACAGGGTCCACTTCCCGTTGATCGGGGATACGCATGATTATCGTGCCCGTGAGATGCACCCACACTTCGAGTGGAATGGAGCCAGATGGTCCACGCAACCCCATTTTCGCTACCTTCTACGATAGACTTGTATTGGAATGTGTTGTGTTGGTTTATTCGTACTGTGTTTTATGGACTTCCTTGTTTGTTGGAGGGTTTTAAATCTTTATGTCGTTGTTGTGTAATCCTATGGTATTGTGCTACTGAATGTTTGGTTAATGGTGATCTATTAATGTTGGATTATGGCACATAGATTGTCGGATTCTTAAAAAAATGGTTTTAATGTTTTAAAATCACCTTCTTTGAGTTTACAATTGAGATGGGAAGATATGACCATTAATTAATACTTGACATTTTATTGGTATTACAACTTGTGTGTTGGGTAGTTTTCTTAAGGAATTTTATTGTTGATCTTATCTTATACACGCTTTGTGTGCTTACTTCAACTGCTAACTACTTTTTTGTCCTCTCTTGCTTCTCTTTGATTATATATTTGTACAGTTATTCTTTAACAATTATTGACTTCTTCAACTTATCCCTTTGTTCTAACTATACCAATAAAATTAAGATGTTAATAACAATTAACAGTAACCTTTAACTTGGAACAAAATATTTGTACAGTTATTCTTTAACAATTATTGACTTCTTAACCATCTTCTAGATGTAAATGGTTGACCATACAATATATAACAGATGCAAATAGACAGAAGATTGAAATCAGTGAAACACTTACAGGCTTGCATGACACCATGGGAAAGAATCTGCTCCAAGTAAGACTCAACAGCATATCACCCCACTCTGTGTGAAAATAAGGTCATCAAGTTATAATAGCATTTCATCCTCAAATTGTTATGTTTCATGAACGAAGAAGAAGAAGAATATTGAGGTTGCATATACTAGTAGTTAAAAAAAAAAATTGAATCCCTTACACAAGCCTAAAGTTAGTAAAATTTATTTTCATTTTTTTTCATGAAGAAAATAAGGCATTTTTACCAAGTCAAAGAAATGAGGTATTTTCCATCTTATTATGTGTTAGGTCCCTTTTTCTAGCTAATCATTTTCTACCTCTAAAATAGGGTTGTGTCTCCTTTGAGAGTTTTTTTAGTAATTGAAGATCTCTTCCTAGATTCAAGTTGAATTCCAGGAGACCTTGTTGGTTTTGTATTAGTTTTAATCTTGATTCTCTCTCTCTTAATTACTTATTTTAGCAGCATTGCCAATTCAGATGAAAGCTCAAAGAAGAGTTTCTCACAATCCAGTTATAGACCAAAGAAGAAAAGAAACCAACCCACAAAAGTGGCAGATGACTTAACTGATGTGCACATGCACTTGAATCCAAACAAGGTCAAGATGCCATCCACTGAATATGCACCCCTATCCACAAAATCAACATTGAATATATAAGGATTGTCCTCAGCTGGCAAACCATTGAGCTCAAATATATTCACAAGATCGTAAAACTACAATAACGAGAATCAAATAAAACAAAGATTGTAATCAAAAGGCTACCTCACGAGCCACCCGGGTTGAAATAATATAACTCTCTTCACGTTACGCCCAAGAACTGAAGTGGACTCTCCTTGATGACAAAAACAAAGATGAGCATGAGAAATGTACTCATATGACACTATAAGACATTAATACATTCAGATAATTATATTTTATGTATAAATAACTACACTTAGTAACAGTCGACACTATAAGACATCAATAATAGCAACCTTAAAACAGAAAGCTTCCAACTTTGACGACAAAATCTTAACTTACTCAACTTAACAAGTCATTCATAAGGATATATCAAACAAACATTCACTTACAATTGACATCAAAATAAATGAATCCGCATTTCAGTTAGCTATATACCATATACAATCTCTCTCTTAATAAATTATTCATCTATGACAAAAAATGAAGGCAACACAACTGCAATGTATGGAGGATCCATGGTTGCAGTGGATAACATTTTGGTGTCAAGAGTTCATTTCATAGTCAAGTTTATTGAGCACGAGAAGACAGAGAGAATCAAATTGTTTCAGGATCCGAAAGTCGGATCTTACCGTCTACAGCTCTGCAGCTCTTGCTTAAATGGAGAATCAAAGCGCCCTACATCAAAATCAAAATGAAAATCCAATTAAGCTTAGCAAAAGCTTTGTACATGGCGGAGGGAAAACCTGTCGTTGATCCGTCAAAGAAAACTCAAACCTATAGCAAGTATAGTAATAAGCAAGAGGTCGATCCCACAGGGAAAGTTATAACTCAAGTGTGATTCAGGTGTCAATCAAAGTAACCAATTTGGGGGGTTTTTGTGTATGAAAGTTCCGCCTTTTATCAAAGCGAAGTAAAGAAAGAAAAGTAAATGAATTTGTTTTAGACAATTAAGAGAAGTAATTCTACCTACAATTTTCCACTTTATTGGATTGAAGCGATCCTTGTAACTTCTTCTCGTCCTATTAAGTTTCGTATGAATGCCCTTGTCCCGACCTAATATAGTTACTAGTCCAACCAGTCCTAGCAACCCTTATCAATCGAACAGTCCCTAAAGAATGATTTAACCCAATTGATAGCTTTAAGTTCAGAGATTAGTCAAGGTATTTGCAGTCCCTAAAGAGGGATTTAACAACACGTTCAACTTCCTACTCATTCAATTAGTTCAACCAGCCCTAAAGGAATAAGTTTTCCACTTAGGTTAAGGTTCAAATATAGGAAACAAGGAACGAGAATTAGAAACTCACAATCAATCCAAACAAAGCTTCAAATTGCAGGCAGAATAGATGAGTTTAGTTCCTCATGAAAGAATCGCACAAATCTCTAAAGTGTCTAATGAATGAAAAGAATAGCATAGAAGTTCTTAAAAACCTAACAATAATTGGCCTTTTAAAGGGTCTAAGTCGGCCACCAAACAAAATAACATAAACTAGGGTTTTCGTAAACAAAACGGCGCGCAGACGTCAAATGTTGCGGCCGCTGCAAATTGATTGGTCGCGACATGGTTGTTGCGGCCGCAGCCAGGGGCCTTTCACGGAAAATTTATCCCAAATTTGCTCTTCTTGTCAACAGGAAAGTTGTAGTCCTCTGAAAGAAATTTCCAACGCATGGTCATAATAGTCAATCGGACAACCGAGGCCTCCAGAAAGTGCAAAACAAGTTCAGCATGTCTGACGACAACTTCTGCAGACTTGTTCTTCGTTTAGGCTTGCTTCTTCTTCTCAGGACCTCTTTAGATCTTCATATAAGCTTCTCCGATCAACTATACATTCTCATCTAATGCGTCATCAACCCATGCCTCATCCTCGGATCCACAATTACTTGAAATAATCAATAAAAGTCTGTAGATTCCGACTCCACCAACGTAGAGAGCAAATATGCAAATTGTACTTAATCCATCCATGAAATGCATCTTAACTAAGCTAAATGCAACCTATTATGCCTATCTAAATGCATGCTATCAGTACGCTCAAACACTAAGTCATTCACCACCTCCATTGCCAAATCTACATCAAAACACACATGGGAGAATTATAAAAAAAAATTGAGCAACAATACTCTGACAAATCAAGGAGAGTGAAATCACAAAAATTCTAAATACTTTGGCACAAATTCGGAATCAATTCCAGCATACTCTTTTCAGAAGAAAAAAAATCCTAAATATTCTAACAAACCCGACCACTTTCCCCAAATTAAACCCAAACCCTAAACGGGTATCAAGCACTAACTCATTCAATACCTCTATTCTCAAATCTACATCAAAATCGAACAAATTCAACAACTCTAGATCCGAGAAATAAGCGAGAGAGATTTTACCCAAAATCACCTGTACGTGGGTGTCCGACGACCTGGATCTACGAGTTTTGGCACCGGCGACCTTCTCTCTTCAGTTCTTGTGTCGGTCAGCTTCTTCGAGGAAAAAGATGTGGGAGAATGCGTCTGATCGACCTGGTTAGGGATTGAAGGTTAGGGTTCCACTATTGGTGAGAACAAGCAATGAAAAGCTTACCTTGGCTGGCGACGATGGACATACGGCGTAGAGGCCCCGGTAGGCTGGCGTCACCGTCTGCCCTTCACAGTAGCTCACTGGCTAGGGGCCGCAGGAGCAAGGTCTCCTAAGGATTTGGGGGTTAGGGTTTGGGTTACTGATGAGGGATGAGGGGCGAGGGTTGAGAGCGACGAAATGTGTCCCGACTTTCAATTTGGGTCCGACTTTCGGTTTTATTCCCCTTTGAAGTAAATTTCTTTTTTTTTTGCTACGGAGGTTTGCTACGGCATGCCATTGCCACCGCTAAGCCATATCTAAAAGTGTACCCATTCGCTATGGAAGACTCTTGCCGTTGCTACGATGCGTGGCAAATTCCTATTTTTTTGTGTTAGCCACGGCTACTACATCCCGAAGCTAGAGATTTGGTTTTTTTGGCGATACAACGCCTCCCGTGGCTCATCCCGTGGAAAAAGGGTATCAATTGCCACGCAACACTCCGGCCGAAGCTAGAAAGCGTTGCAAATTTAATTTTTTTTTTGTAGTGTGAATAAATTTGGCCGCCTTTTTTCATAATAAGTACAGTTTCACTTAGCAAAATCTGATATTCTTAGGAACTATGTAATGATTACAGTTGTTGTTGTATGGAATAGGATTTTATGATCTGCTAGTGGGAAGTTAGAAAAAGATCCACATTTCTATGTTTTAAAATTGTATCAACTATGGTTTATGGTGGACGAGGTTTAGTGCTTTAGTGATTAGCAGTATATAACTCTATAGCGTTCTTCTAAACTAATGTAGCTATTCTTTAGTTCTCACAATTCGTCCTAATAGCTTATTTGATGCAGCTGCAGAAATAGGTGATCCCGATCAGAAATTAGAGAAAGTTGTGGTGTTTATTTTTCTTCTAAAAAATTAGGGAAACAGGTGATTATTTTTCTTCCCTTTTTTAGTGTTATCTTCTGTTATTTTTAATTGAGAGATTAGTGTTCAATAGCTCTAGTGTTTTACCATTTCTAATCTAATGTTTAAACTTGCATTGGATTGTCAAAGAGAAAAGAAAATATCAATTTTGTGTGTATCAAACAGCCCCAAATGCAGGAATTTTAATGTGTTGCTTCCCAATAGGGAAAAAAGAGTAAGAAATTTGATTTATCTGTTCAGTCAAGTGTGCCCGTTCAAAGTCAGTCAAACCCCTCTCTCGAATGATTTAAGCCATGAAAAATGGATGAACTCTAGAAGAATATAAGGAAAAGAGAGAATTAGTGGATTTTAGGAAGAGGAATATATAGAAAATGAGGGGGGAGAAATAAACTGGAGGATGCCATTTGCTTAATATTTTTGTTATATGCAAGAGTCGAGCCATGACATTTGTGCAAAATGATTTTAAAGGTGTTGATATCAAACCATGGACTAATAACTATGTCTTTTGTTTCACTTGTTCCATCTTTCTTTTCATGTTTGATCATGTATGATGCAGTACTACTTTGAGAATGTGGTCAGAGTTTGGCTTGCTTGTGTTTTATTCTTTTGAAGAAATGAAATTTCAGTGAATGTCTGAACACATGCAAGATATTCTTGAATTATTAAATCTCTCCCTGTATGTGTTTATGAAGAAGAGAAAGGTACAACGAAAAGCTTTACTTACTGTTATATTGTACACAATTTGCAGATAATAGAAAATCCACTGCAAAGTGATTATTTTGCTGTTGTTGATTTTTGTATGCGCGCATTAATTAATGTGTACATAATTATACATACCCTTAATTTTTATATTTTTTTTGTTCAACGGAAACATGTAATTTATTATACATACATATTTTTTCTTTCAAAATGAAAACTATATAAAATATTTATTTATTTTTATTAAAATTGTTTAACTCTCATATAACTTGCACAAAATTAGTTATATTGTGAATTGAGAAATTTATTCAACCAGAATAACTATTAAATTATAAATTTAATTGGATCAAAATGTGCTCCTCGATCTTATAATATGCATATAAAGATAGATTGAATGCAGATAACTTACTTAAATGGTATAATCCATTTGATCACTTTGCTTGGAGCAAATTCGATCAATGAAAGTGTTATGTACGTAGTTTTACTTTTATTGGTTTTGAAGTTATTCAAATTTGCCCGCTCATACATCCAGGGATTTTCTATTATCGAGCGATTTGAACCTGGTGTTTATGTTACTGTCTTTAAACACCGTAATGGTTCCAAGTTCTTCAAGAAATTCAGGTGCAAAAACAAAGTGACCATCATGCAAGATATTCTTTGCCTTACTGAAGTTAATCATTTCAAATTATTGAAGTTCATGACCCCTGCATCATGTTAAGCCTTATTCATGTCACGTCTCTCCTGATTATGTTTGGCTGATTTTGTAACCTTGTAGTAAAAGGATGTTCGAGGAGAAGCAAGTAGAGGAATGGTGGAAGTGTAACAAAGAACGAGTGCTAAAGAAGTATCCACCTCCTCAACCAGCTCATCTGTCGAAACATCCAGCAAAGGAGATTGGTGGTGATGTGGAAGGAGATCCCAGATTCTCCTCGGTCACAAGCCTCATCAAAAGGTAGAGGAAACCTAATTTTTGTATTTGATGGTTTGTTTTTTGTTATTGATGATTTTAGTGGGATACTACAAGTCTCTAAGTTGACAACTAGTTGGTGTTTGACTCCTTATGATCCATTAAAGGAGGAAATAGAGGAAAATGAATTTCTAGGGCTTCCATTTTCTAGTGGGAAATCGATTTGAGTGGTAGATTTCTTTATTTATTCAAATTGGGGATTTTATGGTTGATTTTGATTGCAGCAGTAGATGCTAATGGTTCACTCTATTAGCCATTGCAAGCGGAAGATCAGAACAAAATTGAAGGTGAAACTGATGATGAGAAGAATCTGACTTATTTTCCCCAAGCAGGGCTGCTCAGCACACTGACATTCTGGTGGCTCAATCCACTGATGAGGAAGGGAAAGGAGAAAGCTCTAGAAGACAGTGATATTCCACAGTTAAGGATGGCAGATCGAGCACACAGACACACAGTTGCTATTCGGTGTTCATGGAGTTGCTGCTTCAAAAAACCAGGGCTAAAGGTTCTTCTAATTCCCATTCCAATCCTTTCCACACTTTTCTTGTGGAAGTGGAGACCGATCTTGGTTGTAGGATTCTTTACACTTGCCAAGATCCTTCGACTTCGACCTGCCCCAATTTTCTCACATACTTCATCAAGGTGGCGGAAGGAGAAGAAACTTTCAAGTATGAAGGGTATGTGCTCACCGCAGGGTTCTTTGCTGATCCATTGCTTGTTAATTTTTTTATTAATAACCTTAAAGTTTCTAAAAGTATAGCAGTAAATTGTGTATTATTTCGATCTGTCCATTGCTTTTTTTTTGTAATAACCTAAAAGTCTCTGAAATTTTATTATATTTGTCAATTGTGTGTATTATTTATTTTTAAAAAAAAATATTGGACTTTTTAGCCCGGGTCTGTAGAATCTAGGCTAAAAGCAGTTTTTTTTTTAAATTTTCACCCTCACTTTAGCTACGGCACCAAGCCGTGGCTAATATGTCGTGTCATTCATAGGCGTCGGAAAGCCGTCGCTTAGCCGTCACAAATTTTCTTACTACGACTATTTGCTGAAGCTACCAAATTTTGCCACCCCACAATTCGCCACCCCCCCCCCATTTTCCGTAGCTTAGCCGAAGCTAGATGCCTTTTGCCACCCCAGAATGGGCTTTTGCCACGGTTTTTTGCCGAAGCAAATTTCATTTTTGTTTGTAGTGTTGGTCTGTTGATCATGCACATTTAGGTAGTGTTAATATAGGCATTTAGATGTGTTTAGGTAGGGTAAAATGCATAAGTTTAGAGTAGTTTTCATGTTTTCATTATGTTTCAATTAGAGTCGGAATCTACAAGTTTTGTGCATGATTCCAGGTGATTGTAAAGAGGTGAAGCTAAGCTCGAGCCAATGTTGGAAGATTGGACAATAATAGAAGAGCACGAGAGCCGAGGAGAGGAGCTAAACATGTAAAAGACTGGAGTTGTCCAAGCTGGCGACACTGCACTAAAATAAGTCGTACAAAGGTTGTATTTATCGAATCGGGACACTACTAGAATACTGCAATTAGACATCATGTGATTTAAGTCTGTCAACAAATCAACAGATGTTAAATTAATTTATCACATCAATCTATTTTTTTATGATGTTTATAATAGTTTATACAATGCTCAAATATATCGACAGATGTGAAATTGTTAGTTTAAAAAAAACACAAATTGCGCGTTCAAGGTAAAAGGCGGGATGAAAACACTTGGAAAAAATTTGGAGCCCGGGCTTTCAAATTTTGAAGTAATATTAACACTTAAAAAAATGGAGCTCTGTCTCCCCTCACTCCCTATTACCTTGTTCTACTCTATCTCCATACCCGAGCCCTCAAATCTCCAACTCCGTCTTCGATCATCTCTCTTCAGATCCGAGCTTCCTCTCCAGTGACCGTCCTCCTCGGTTCGGTGCTACTCTTTGCTGTCGTCTCTCTCTCTTAAGATCTGAGATCTCCTCCTCCTCGCCAGCTACTCACACCATCTCTTCACCTTCTCCTCGCCACCGTCTCCCTCCCTTCAGATCCGAGATCTCGTCCTCCTCGCCGACCACTCACACCATCTCTTTACCCCCTTCTCGCCACTGTCTCCCTCTCTCTAGATCTGAAATCTCCTTCTGCTCACCGGACACTCACATCATCACTTCACCTCCTCCTTGCAGCCGTCTCCCTCCATCCAGATCTGAGATCTCCTCCTCTTCGCTGGCCTCTCACATAGTCTCTTCATCTCCTCCTCGCCGCCGTCTACCTCCCTCCATCACTTGATGGGACTCCCGCCTCATCGACCTGGTTTTTGGTTCTCTACACCCGAATCCCTGTCTTGGTGTCCCGTGTCCCCCTCACCTGAGTCACTATTGTCAAAGTTCCCTCCTTCGTCCATCTATTTCACTGCTAGCGTCTCTCCTGCAAAGCCGGTAATTCTTTGTCGTTCAATTTGGTGTTTGATTTGGCTTTTCTTCTTCGCAAATTTTAGGGTTTTTGACATTTTTTGCAATTTTATGTTGAGATTTTGAGCTGATATGAAGGAGTTGCAAAATATGCTGACGTCGCCAAAGATACACGCCAGGTTTTCCCTTTCTCCCTTTCCGCTCTATCAGGGATCAACTAGGGTTAGATTTGTTAAATGGTTTCCAAGTTTTTATTTTGGATGCTAATTTTTCCGTTTTCGATTCATCTGATAGGATAAAGTTTTTGACAACGAAACGAAGGTTGTATTGCATACTGAGATGGCCAAGAAAACCTTATCAAGAAAGGTTAGTTTTTTAGTTTCACTGAGTTGTGTGATTCAGAATTGCTTAGTCTGAAATTTTGATGAGTGTTGTGATGAATATGTAATGTGTGGATTTTAAATGCTTGGTGGGAGACAATGAATAATTGAGAATATGAATAAAACTCTATGACATTAATCTTGCAGCTCTACACTTGCTTGTTCTCTGGTACTACCATTATCCTTTATGAAGGATTAAGTAGGGCATTTATGTCTAGTACCAAGAGCTATGATTTGGAGATAACTATTAACTAGTTGTAATCATGAAACCACTATAAAAATTATGGGCAAACAATTAAAAAAATCTCAAGAGATGGTAAAATGGATCAAAAGATATTGAATGTGCAGAGACAATTTAGAAATGAATCAACTAGAAAATAAATGTACTGAACTCATTGACATGAGTAAATGAGTTGATTCTCCACAAATCATATGTATCGCCTTATGAGATTTGTATTAATTATTAAGTCTTTGAACTATTGTAACTTGTAAGTGGGTTGCTTCCCTCTATTTGAGGCATTTCTTGGGTCATTGAAATTTCTCATGATTTCAAAATGGTGGGTTTTAGGCCATTTATTATTAAAAAATCCTTATAGAAGAGCAGTTTTGTAATCCTGATCTGAGAAGACAAGTTACTCTTAAATTACTCCAACAGGTGAAGTTGTTCAAATAGGGCTGCTGTATTTCTACCTAATACAACTTGAGGCCCTACTTAGTTTACCAATGCTTGCTTTAGTTCCATGCATATCTGTACACACTTCTGTAATGTTTTTTTTTTACAGGATATGGAAATAATATAGCATCATGCCTTTAGTCATATATGGGAATCTTGGAAACGAAAATGAAAAATTCCTATTGAATTGCATAAAGGAACATCACCTCATAAGCATAAATTGTCCCTGGAAATAAAAAATTTGTAAGAATATTTGCATCTGGATATTTTTACATCAGCTGACCAAAACTACACCTAAAATAAATTTGTAACAATATTTGCATCTGGATATTTTTACATTAGCTTGAAGCTGCAGCTTTAAGCTAAATTCGCAGAGATGGAGAAATCTAGCTTAGATCCAAAAACAGGGACCATGCAGGGGGAGGTATTTGGCCTTGCTCTTTCGACGGGGGGGGGGGGGGGGGGGGGTGGGTGGGACTTTGGAGTATTTTCTAATAGATGTTTAAGATTATTCTCTATGTATAGGTGATTGCAGCTAAGAGGTAGCTAAATAGTAAAAATATCAACTTTGATCATAATGTTAGGCCTCATCCTGCCATCACAAAGGAATTCACAACATCAGTTAAAGAAATTATTAAGAAATGAATAGTTGAGGCAGAACCCTGTGTTTTATGCTTACAAAAAAATAACCTTCATGTCTTTAATGGTTTATTGATTTTGGTATTTTTGTTTCCACACTTGTTGTATATATGCGTATAGAAGAATTAATTACTTACCCCTGTTTCCAGGGCATTTTGATGATATTCAGAGGGCTGCTAAGTTACCGTCTAAGGCACCAAGGAAGTTTGAGGATTTGGTAAGCATAGTTCCAGTATATCTCCTTGTTATCATAGGCAAAATCAATTTCCCTTTAGGCTCTGATTTGTGTTTATTTTGCAGGATGATAACAAGAGCAAAAAAAGGGCCTTGCTGGAAGTTACGAGGTCAGCACGTGTTTAGAGATTCTACTATTTGATTTTTATTCAATGTTTATATTATCACCTTATTCTTTTTATAGTACTTCGTATAATCTAATTAAAAAATCTTCTAGATCAAAATGCTGCAGGAAGAATATCATGAACATACCGGTTTTGCTCCTACATCCTTGTCGTTCTCGGATGAGAGAGCATCAGATAGCTTAGCTCTCAGATTTGGCTGCAAATCTACAGAGTAACATACTAACTGAACTACTATTTAAAGGACTCCGTTCTACTCCTTTCCAACTTATCCGTTTCACCATTTGGTTCCCTAGGCTGTTCTTATAATTGATATACTTCCCATTACTCAATTTTGAGATTTTTGATCTTCCTTCCTCTATTAAATTTAGGCAATATGCTGCATCTTTATACTTTTTTTGCCACGTTAAAGTAAAAAATCACCCATTTCTATATTTGGATTCCCTAGATGGTCTGAGTACTCTTAAATGTCCTAGCAACTTTAAGATGCAATTGTGTTCCATCATTTGCCGTTTTCTGGGGGTCAATTTTTTTTTTCAATTTGTTCTTAAATTTTACATATCCTAGCTCTTCTTTTGCTTCTTATTGCTTTCAATTTCTGGGATTTTTTTTATAAGTGCATCATAAAATGCATCTGGTGAAAGGACATTATAGCCTTCTTTTGTCCAATAAATTTAATGAAAATCTTTGGTTATTTTATGTTTGATTATTTATTATGCTATTTATGCTCTTATTTTGCAGGGCACAAATATCCTAGAGAAAAGGCGAGTTTTATACCAAGACAGGGGCTAGAGAAAAAACTGAAGATGCCTCGCTATGTGGCTGGTTTGCTTGGTATTGTCGTGTTTTTGAATTCTCCATTGTGTTCGTCTTAATAATAACTATTGAGCTATTCTCCATAATTTTTCTGTGATGAAGCATATATTTGAGAATCTGTACTAGAAGTAACTTCGATAAAGTACTCTTCATCATATAATTTAGAATGAGCCCACACTCTGGACCTCAAGAATTGCTATATGCAGTTGTACCCTTACTATTTATTAGTAGTTTTAGCATGTGAAACTTAAGGAGCAAGCATTGAGGAAATGCTAGCAAGTACTGGAATTGATAAAGGATAATAAAGATTAACATATATATACTAAAGTAATATCCGCATAAAAGGTTTTAAAAAATCTTAATTATTGCTTATTAGTTGTGTTTTATGTTTGTAATGGTTTTTTAATCCCCATTTAATGAACCTTGTATTAGGTAAGAGGATTTTTTTTTATGCTTTGCTTCTGTCTGCATTTTACTACATGGCCTTTGGCTAGATTTACTACTCTTGTTAGATTTTGTAGGGCATAAGTAAATCGGAGTGTTCAAAGGAGCATCAGAAAACTGAGAGAATGGATTCGTTGGAGCTTAGGTGTGTATATCTTTATGCTAAATGTAGAGCATCAGGAAAGTGGAGTGTCTGAAGGAGCTTAAAGAGGGAAGAGAATTGCCCCATAAGCTTCAATTTTACATTTCAATGCCTTCTCTCTCTTCTTAGCCAAAGAAGCATGTTCACGATTCATCTTTTATTTCATTGAATGCATTTTACCAGGGGCAAATCGAAGCCAGTTTTTGCTATTTCCCTCTATTTAAGCTTTCAATATAGTCCACGACTCCATTCTCAATTTTATGTGCTTGATATTATTATCATTTAGCACTTGCAGACAAAAGCCAAATTTCTCAGTTATTTCTTTCCTGGTTTAGGAGCCTGAGAGGCGCATCGTTGCCTTCCAGGGCTTGGGGAGAACTCTTGGCTGTAGCACAACCCCAGCATCATCAGAGCCAATGGCTGCAGTTCCACCCGTGAATGTAAGCTGCTCAGCTCCTGCTCCTGCCAGCCTTGTTGTCGATGAAACAAAACAAAAGACGTCAATTCAACTGAGGCTGGTAGATGGGACCCGGATGATATCACAGTTCAACTACCACCACACCATCAATGATATACGCGGCTTTATTGACTCATCAAGGCCATGAAGGAGTAGGACTTACTAGCTTCAAGACGTGGGTTTCCCTTCAATGCCGCTAAACGATCCCAACCAAAACATTGAGCAGGCGGGTCTTGCTAATTTTGTTGTGGTCCAGAAACTCTAAAAGATCCGAGAAGCTGAAATTTTTGGTCATTTAGCTTCCTGTTTGGAAATGGTACGTCTCAAGTGAAAATTTGTTTTATTTTTGTATCATTTTGATAGCTAGTAGCCTAGTAATGCCTCTTTTATGCCGCTGGTAATTGATAGTACCTCAAGTGTGGCAAGGCTCGTGACGACTTTAACTTTCTAATTGGCCTTTGTAGCTAAGCTTTTACTTTTACGTTTATTGTATGTTAATAAGTTAAACAAAGTATCGATTCTTTCATTTCCATAAGAAAAATTGTCTTATATCGAGCAAATGGTGATGTGTATCAAACTAAAAAACACCGGATTATAAATGAAAAAATGGAATGATTTCATACCTTTGAAATCAAACTATTATATAAAAACTGATGTTGATATTGTTACAGACATCATCCTATTTACTTAAATCAATGTGTAACACAAGTTTTTACATTAAAATACGAACATAAATTGATATATATTAATAACAATAACATCGTCATAAAAATAAAAACAGATGTGTATATCACCTTAATACATTGGTTATGTACATATTTCATGCGATCGATTATTTTAAAATAATAAAAAAAATCACAAATTATATAAATGAAATGACTATACACCCAATCAATATAATAAAAAAGATGTCTATTTGGTTTTAATACATTGATTATTTTAAAAATAGTGATGTAAATGTAAAATTTAGGCTTAGTTTTGATATCTTCAAAAGCTTGTAAATGAAAAATCATGGATCTTTATCAACAATGAACATGTCAAAAATAAATTTGAGGGGCTGATTTATATCTATATTTAAAATAAAATAGATGTTTTAACTAAGAAAAGACATCAGCTTAAAACCGACGTGGAAAAGTTGATCTTTTACTACACGCACAAAGAGATCGGAATTTTTTTTGAAAGACATCTGTTGACAACAGATGTCTAATTGAAGTTTTCTAGTAGTGGGACGTACTTATACTTGTTGGAAAGAGGATTCGAAGACCATATTTTGATTAATTTCCCCAAGCTAAGAGGTTTAGTTGTTCATGGTTGAAAAGTCTCCAATGGTTACCTCCCAATTCTGTCCGATTGGTACTCAGCAAAACAAAAACAAAACCTGCTAGTTGTTTCTCATGTCCACCGTTTCCTCTTCCTAATTAGTTCTAAATAAAATAACATCTTTTCTCAATTAATTAGGAGTACCAGCCAACATCCTTGGACGCGCTACAAAACTCGGGCGAGAAACAAAAGAACTCGGGCGAGTTTTGATGTCCAAACCGAGTTTCATTTCAGCAGCCATCTTGACGTCCAGATTTCGCTATTTTCAAGGCCGAATTTGGAAAGGTCGTAAACACGAAAGTTGTAGGTCTTCGAATCCTTTTTCTAACAAGTATAAGTATGCCCCGATCCGATAAATACAGTGTTCGTACGACTTGTTTTAGTGCAGTGTCGCCAGCTTGGACAACTCTAGTCTTTTACATGTTTAGCTCCTCTCCTCGGCTCTCGTGCTCTTCTATTCTCGTCCAATCTTCCAACATTGGCTCGAGCTTAGCTTCACCTCTTTACAATCACCTGAAATCATGCACAAAACATGTAGATTCCGACTCCAATTGAAACATAATGAAAACATGAAAACTACTCTAAACTTATGCATTTTACCCTACCTAAACACATATAAATGCCTATATTAACACTATCTAAATGTTCATGATCAAACTCCCCCGCACTTGAACCTTTCTTGTCCTCAAGAAAATAAAACCAATCCAAACAAACATCCCACAATTACACTCTTCATGCATTCACCTCGTCAAAACACAATCCAAACCAAGTAGGAAGCACAAGACAAATCATCAACATCCTCACATGTATTTGAGCAACTCAAAGGCTTAGGCACATTTCAATCCAACCTCACCGGGTACATAAAGTGTTTCACTCATCGCTCTTGTGTTTAGGTTAGTTCAATTCCGCTCAAACTCAATCCAATGCAACTAAGCTACATAAAAATTGAAATCCACGTCACAATCTCCACCGTGAGTGACATTACAAACAACAATCATTATGAGGTCTTGTAAGGGTTGTAATGGGGCTCGGGTAAGAACATCAAGGTATGAAAAGATTTAGGCTTTGTGGTGCTAAAAATCCGAGAAAAAGAGATCTCAACTACAACCGGAAAAACACTCACAACCAAACATCTCTTCAACCAAAAGAATTCAAATTTTAACTCCATCCACAAATAAAGACTTAAGCACAACTCTTGTTAACCAACTCACTCTTTGTTAATTCTTTTCTCATGATTTTGCGATGATTTTTCTTCTTCTCTTTTCTTGATTTTTTCCTTTTTATGATTTTTCCTCGACTTTTACTCCTACGTGAATTTTATTCTCCTTAGGCCCCGAGTATTAAGTACAATAATCATCCATATGAAGCTCAAAAAGAATACACCACCCATACATAACTTCCAAATGCTCAAAATACTCCACTAATACACATTTTCACCAATCTTCTCCGTAATTCCCGGATAGGGTAAGGCTAAAATTAGCTAAAAGACATTTTGTGGGGCTAACAAAATGGGCTACAAGGCTCAAATTTGGCTTCAAGCAGAGAATACAATATAGAGATAGATACAGAGTAAGATATGGCTAACAAAATATTGCCTCAATCATATGAAAATCACAAGTAATAATCAAAATATACGGCCTTGACATGGATATCAATCCCAATTCT
This sequence comes from Persicaria maculosa, assembly GCA_963922045.1. Classification (NCBI taxonomy): domain Eukaryota; kingdom Viridiplantae; phylum Streptophyta; class Magnoliopsida; order Caryophyllales; family Polygonaceae; genus Persicaria; species Persicaria maculosa. The sequence continues at coordinate 79,067,308 of OY998252.1, read as the reverse complement.
TAGAGGTAGTCACATTGGAGAGTATCACACACAAGAAGCAAAAGGACATCAATAAAGCATAGTCCCAATAAGGCCAAAATAAACTCACAAGGTAAATTTTTGTTGGATTTCAACGTCACCTAAAATGTAATAGTTATACATGCTCAATCAATCCATTATATTATTCTCCAATAGATCAAACAAACTAGACGCGGATCAACAATTCAAGCATATCATGGGACTTGTAATCGGATCAAGAATAAATAAACATAAGACAAGTGGTAAAGACGGGGTTATCCGATAGATCCTAAATCTAAAATGTACCATGCATGATATGTTTGTGGTTTTTCTATTTTTCCATTTTTTTATACTTAATGTGCAAAACTAAGAATAATAAACATGAAATGCAAAAACATGAAAGAAATATATACAGTGCAACCTAAATGCAAACATGTAAATGTTCCCTCCCCCACACTTAATTTACACATTGTCCTCAATGTGAAAAATAAAAGAGAATAAAAGAAAACACTTACGGATTCATCTACATATGAGGCGGAGATAGGTAATCGAAGTGCAAGAGTGAGGTCAGTCAACCTTCTTTCTCTTCTTGACCTTAAGGAGACACCACAACCTAATCTCTACAACCAAAGACAAGGCAACACCAACAAAGAAATCTTTGTTGTCCCGGAAAGGACAACTCACAATAATTATCAATGGTGTCAATCCAGTTACAATAACACACAACAAAGCCACAGAAATCAACAATTTGCAAATTGATAACAATTAAGCATAAATTAATCAAAACTAAAATCAATAAACTCAACAAGAAACTCTTATCAAGTTTAATATCAAAAAGTAAGATCGATTCAAATTCTCAAGACTCATAATTCCTAAATTTGCAATTCAACAATTAAGCACAAGAATCTCAATCCAAGCCAAAACCTCTCAATCAATCTAATTCACCCCCGAATATCTCTATCAACAAGTTCCTAATTCACCGAATTTGGCATCCCAAACTACGAATCACTCTCCAATAATAAATCTAGCACAAATAAGGTGTAATCTCACCCAAACAACCCCTAAATTACACAAATTTATTCAATTTGAGAAAACCTAGAAATTGGGGTTTTGAAACTTTACCTTAAATCTTCAATGGAGGGAGGAGAGAGGAGAAAGATGGCTGACCGGAGACTGGTGGTGGTCGGCGGCGTGGCCTGGTGGATGTGCTCGATGCTTGGGAGGAGGGTGTGAGGCTCGCACAGACTGCTAGATGCCTTCGGTGGAGAGGCGGCGCGCTGCTGGGAGCGAGGCCAAAAGCTGCTCAGTAGAGAACCAGGTGTGGTCGGGATCGGAAGCTGGGGCTACAGGCCGGGACTCACCGGGAGGGCTGCTGGTCGGAGGGAGGCTCGCGCCAGTGGCTACAGTTGCTGGAGGCACGCTCGCTGTCGCTCGGGAGAAGACAAGGGCAAGAAGACGCGCTTCCTGCCTTTTTTTTTTTTAAGACGACACAATATAGCTCGGGTGAGGTTTTAAAAACTCGACCGAGTTCTATTAACCCACCCGAGTTATATCTCGGAGATCTGTTCGCTATTCGGTTTGGCCAATGAACTCGACCGAGTAGTTCACCCGAGTAACCTACTGTAATTCCCTTGCTTTTGGCCCCTTTTTTGACGTTTTTTTTAATTGAATTGAATTGAAAGTGAAATTGAGAACCTAGACAAAATAATATGAAAGATGCAAATCTAAATTACTCACCTTGGGTTGCCTGCCAAGAAGCGTCCTTGGTTACCGTCATGGACTCGACGTTTTGGTTATCCATTTAAGACTCACTCGGACATCGTTAGTGCCCTCAGCAGCAAATCAAACTCTTGTGCACACCATCTAGGTAAGCGGGCACTACATACGAATAAGTTGAAGTCAAAGTATGTCCTCAACTCCTCATATGTCCGAGTGTGAATCTCCGCCGTGGGTATGTAGAACCACCAATTCAGTTCCATTGGTGGTATATCGAAATAATGAGCCCAAGGGTCAACATAATCACCGAACTTCTCACAATTGTAGAGGATATCAATTCTTTGCTTAGGAGCCATAGAAATCAGCTCTGGACATGGTTCCTTGATAGGCGAGCTCGAGACAATCCCATCGAATGAAGGAGACAATAAATCACATGGGATCTCATGCGTCGACTCATGACACTCCATGTCAGGAAGTAGTGTACTCTCCTCTTCATCGCTGAAGAAATTGTCATCGTCTGCGAACATATCCTCCTCCCCCAAAACATTATCATGCTCAAAGCTCAAGGATAGGGGAGGTAGCGGAGTAGACTCGGATGAACTCAATGAGGGGGGAATAGAAAACACACACTCACCTTTATCTTCATGACTTTCTGAGCTTCCCTTGGGTGTGACAAACAAGTCCTTGCCACTCCCTAGGGTATTTGAGGTGAGTCTCTTTATCGGGTTAACCACTGGTTGAGACGGTATTTCACCCGCTTCACATGCTAGTATCTCATTCCTCACTTGGACATTCGGTGCACTCGTTCATCTAGTTCAATGATCTGCTGACACAATTGCTCATTCTCCAAGTACGAGGCCTTGGATAAATCCTCCAAAGGTGCGTCAAAGTCCTCCATTGGTTGAGGTTCCAGCGCGAAGGACACTTCCTGCAAGGCCCGATGACCCATGTACCAGATAAGATCCCAAATTCCCGCCAAACCTAACCGTGCTAGACTTCCTCCGCTCATGTACATAGCACGCGCCTTTGTCGCAGCAGTCATCCCTTCTATAACACAGACAACCATATCTCGCAAACTATCGTGGAAACCCCGCTCATTGCGGATGTCCACGCACCTCTGCAACCTAATGAGATATAGGTGAAAGTTTTCACCTTTGAACTGCAATAATCTCAACGTCTTAAAGTGCTAGTAGCATATGTACTGTGAACCGTAAGATAGGTTGACAAAAAAAAGTTAGTAGCTAAATTAGTACACAAGACAAACACACAAATAACAATTTGACTCCCCGGCAACGGCGCCAAATTTGATAAGGGATTTTTAGTCGCCTTAAATCCTATCAAATAAATCCGACTAACCTAACTAATGTAGTTTGGCAAGTACGAGTCGATCCCACAGAGAGTCAACGATTTGTATGTAAGTCAAGTGTGTCAACAAGAACAAGAAACAAAGAGGGGGGATTGTGATGATTTGAACTAACTAATTAAGAAACAAAAGTAGACAAAATAACAAAACTAAATAGCTTGAGGAAATGAATATAAGAAAAACAGCTTAGGTTAACCAATCCCAGCAATCAGGTTTGTTCATTGATCATCGAAATCAGATAGATAACTTCCTCTTGAATACTTTGTTGTGGAAAGACTAGGTCTTTTGAATCCAATTCCTTTATAAAATCTAGTTAACAGGACAACCAGACCTTGAAAACCCTAATTATCAAACAATCTTGAAACTATCAAGATTCAATTCAATAATCGATTAAGCTTAAAGGAAATCAACAAAGACAATCGACGCGCACAACCAGTTATTGCATCAATTGCAAATCAATTCTTCATATAAATCTCTAAATCAACCAGTTTTAGAGATTTATACTTTGCTACTCAAGGATATAGATAACTCAACCAGTAATTATCTACATCTAGCTATAGATCATCATGAACAAGCATCAATTAATCAGGCTAATGAAAATTCACGAAAACCCTAAACATTCGGTGCAGAGAATCAATAATATTCAGAGAGGAGTATAAAGCAATAGAAATCTCACAATGAAATGATAAACCTGAAGCTTCGATTAATTTCCCCAAGCTAAGAGGTTTAGTTGTTCATGGTTGAAAAGTCTCCAATGGTTACCTCCCAATTCTGTCCGATTGGTACTCAGCAAAACAAAAACAAAACCTGCTAGTTGTTTCTCATGTCCACCATTTCCTCTTCCTAATTAGTTCTAAATAAACTAACATCTTTCCTCAATTAATTAGGAGTACCAGCCAACATCCTTGGACGCGCTACAAAACTCGGGCGAGAAACAAAAGAACTCGGACGAGTTTTGATGTCCAAATCGAGTTTCATTTCAGCAGCCATCTTGACGTCCAGATTTCGCTATTTTCAAGGTCGAATTTGGAAAAGTCGTAAACACGAAAGTTGTAGGTCTTCGAATCCTTTTTCTATCAAGTATAAGTATGCCCCGATCCGATAAATTCAGCCTTCGTACGACTTGTTTTAGTGCAGTGTCGCCAGCTTGGACAACTCCAGTCTTTTACATGTTTAGCTCCTCTCCTCGGCTCTCGTCCTCTTCTATTCTCATCCAATCTTCCAACATTGGCTCGAGCTTAGCTTCACCTCTTTACAATCATCTGAAATCATGCACAAAACTTGTAGATTCCGACTCTAATTGAAACATAATGAAAACATCAAAACTACTCTAAACTTATGCATTTTACCCTACCTAAACACATCTAAATGCCTATATTAACACTACTTAAATGTGCATGATCATCTGTTGTGAAAATTCTAGGACTTCCACCCATTGCTTTTTTGAAGTGCTCAAACAGCCACACATATGAGTCAACATTCTCGTTCATCAAAAGCCCTGATGCTAGCAACACCAATGATTTATGGTGGTCATATGTTGTGAAGGGACTGAACACCATTTTGTACCTTTAATATAAGAAATTTCTGAACATTAGATTAATTTTAAAAGAAATATGTGCAAAGTTTTTATTACAGATGCATATAACTAAAAGATCATGAGCCTTTGTGGTTGTCCACTTTTTGAATCTAGCAGTGGATAATATATATGATTTTGTGCATCTATACAAGATATCTGTGCAGTATGGTTATTATATTTGTGAATAAAGCAGGCAATCAGTATTTTTGTCTGTTTTATAACTAAAATCTATGAAAGTGCTTACAAATATGAGGTATGTAAATGTTCAATATGAATCCTTTGTAATACCTGTTTGTGTTGTACGTTGAATCAAATGAAATAACATCCCCAAACAATAAGAAGTTTTTCCTGCTTGTTGCATCACACCAGAACAATCTGTTCAATTAATTGTCTTCATCCACATCAAAAGCAAAATAGAATGCAGTGCATATTTCTTACTTATGGAAGAACCTATCGATGACAACTTGTGCATCAGATCCTTTGAAATAAGCTAAAAGATCTCTTTTGTGATTTTTGAAATCAATTGCTGCTGGATCCACATTGCTATATCCTCCCACCATTTCTTGATATAATCTGCCATGTTTTACAGTAACTTTTATATCGTTTTCTGCATACATTTCATACATTTGGGTTAGAATAATACAGAATCTGTGTAGTATATGTTTATCTGCAATATATGGAGGTCTACACAAGTTTTTTTTATATTTCGCAGAAATCGGACGCACTTTAGAGCTTAAAGGAAAGTCATGAAGAAGCTAAGAATGGTGCAGCTGGAAAAAAAGGCCATTTTTCGGTATTCATCATTCGGAATCAAGCTTTGATGTCTTCATGAAAGTTGTAGCCCTCGGAAAGAGCTTTCCAACGCATGGTCATATGCGTCAATCCGACGAACGAGGACTCGGGAAAGTGCGTTTCAAGAACAGAGCAGAAAGCTGAGAGAACTTTACTCGATCTCGAGTACACTTACTCGATCTCGACAAAGGCTGTCCGAGCACACCTGGTCGAGCAGAGCTGATCGAGGACACTGAGTCAGAGATCAACCCGACTCCAGAACCCTACTCGATCTCGAGTAAACCTAGTCGAGATCGACCACACTTCGACGCCATGTCCGGAGTCGACAAGTTGTGCCAAGTCGAGAAGCCGAAGACGGAGACGCCGAGCCAACCCTACTCGATCTCGAGGAGACCCTGTCGAGATCGAGGACCAGTACCGCGTCAGTCCGAGTCCATGCCGAGGAGGAGTCCTCGACCACACCAGGCCACACATCCTCGACCACACCCAACTCGATCTCGAGGAGAGTTAGTCGAGATCGAGGAGCCCGGAGCGAAGATCCGAGCTTGTCGAGCAGAGCCACCCGAGAAGCCCAACCAGACCAGGTCGACGAGCCGATCCTACTCGATGTCGAGGAGCCCTACTCGAGATCGACGAGCGCCGTGTCCGAAACCGCGTTACGCGCCTTGAGCTGTCCGTGTCGAGTTGGGAGTCCTTGGGACCGAAGGAATCCGAGTCAATGCCGCGTGGAGGTAGAAGGCCCACGGGTTATCCGCTTTCATCAAGTTCTATCCTTGGAAGAGAAGATCTATCAACAAGAAGAAATCTTACCTATTTTAGATTTATCTTTTTCTTTTAGATTTAATTCCTAAATTGCTTTTATTTATCTTTTAAAGTTTTAGATATAATTTTAGATATAGATAGATATATTCTATCCTTGAATAGCAAGGAATAGAAGGCTATAAATAAAGCCCTAGGGGCTGGTTTTTCATTCATTCAATTTCAGAGCAACAGAAGTAGTTCCACAGAGACGTTTAGGAGTTCGAAGGTTTTAGGGTTTTGGCATTCTGCGAAAGTTTGATTGCCGGGATTGTAAAGGCTTTGAATATAGTTTAATGCAAGTTTCTTTTCATCAATCAATGTCTGCGATTGCGATGAGGCGTGAGTAGTCCACCCACTTCTGGGGCTGGGGTGAGTCCGACGGTAGCCACGTAAGGCGATGCGGTAAAGGTCAGATCTTGTTATGCGATTCTTCTTCTATCCCTATGAGCATGATTCTTTTGCGAGAGTTGAAGGTGATCCTTGTTTGTATTATTGAAGCGAAAGTGATCTTAATGCAACTTGGGTTAATTATGTGAAAAAGGGTTAGTAACAATTAGAGTTTATGCGAAAGCCTCTATATGCCTATTTGTTAGTAACGAAAGTTATTTTGATGGAAAGCATGATCTTTTATGCCTTTATGTGTTACTTTGCATGGTTATCGTTGTGGCGTTGATACCCTGGCTTTGGAAGTTCTTCATTATATTGAGTTTATTTCTGTCGAAATTCTGAAATCTGTGTTCGAATCTGGAATTTATATTTTCTGTGTTTTAGTCGAGATAGAGGAGAGGTTTGTCGAGATCGAGTAGACCTTAGTCGATCTCGAGTTGGCTCTTGTCTACGTCGAGTTGAGTTTCCGTTTCGGTTTTTGATTCTGCAATTTCTGTTTTTTACTATTTCTAGTCGATCTCGAGTAGCATCTTGTCGAGATCGAGTACTGTGTTGTCTGAGTCGAGTTTCTGTCATCGATTCTCAGTTTCTGTCTTTTACTGCTGTTAGTCGATCTCGAGTTGCACTTAGTCGAGATCGAGTAGCTTCTGTCTTTGCTTTTATTTCTTGGTTTCGTTTGCTATTTCTGTCTTTCCTTCTTTGTTTCTGTGTTTCTGTCTTCTGTTTGCTTTTTCTGTGAGATTTACAGCTGCCTAGGATCCGCTGACACGCTTCCTCGTGGATTCTATCCTGACTTGCTCTTACTGCATTGGAGGAGTCTTGTATTTATTTGCGTGGGCCTAAATCTGGTTTGATTTATTTTATTATATTTCATACTTTATTTCCTCCTCACAACAAATTGGCGCCGTTGCCGGGGAAGCTATCATTCGCGCCTTAGGTAGTCAGATCTCACTTTTTCTTTTGAGTTACTTCGCATGTGTATGCGCCGTTCTGGTCAACCACCTGAGTTTGACGGCTTAGACGAACCTGAGCGCCTTCTACACATCAGAGCTAAACTACAAAGAGCCATGGCAGCTGCGGAGACACAAGAACAGCTAATCGCAAGGCTCACGAGGGATCTAGCCGCCAGAGATGCTGCTCTCGCCACTGAGAGAGCAGGAAGGGAACAAGAAGCTGAACATGCGAGGCAGCTGGCAAATGAGCTTGCCCTATACCCAACCACTGCAGAGGATTATATGCACCCGACTCTCGTCGTGCCTGAATCGGCCATTCTAATCCCTGAAAATAACTATGAAATTCGCACTCAATTCCTTATTGAAATTAAAAATCATGCATTTCATGGTAGATTTAATGAATGCCCGTTGCGCCATATTACCAACTTTACTGACATGTGTCGTACTCTTTCTGAAGGTACCACCTTGGAGTACATCCTGATGAAAGCTTTCCGTTGGTCTCTGGCTGGGCCTGCACTGAAATGGTTGGAAGGGCTGAAACCACGATCTCTCACGACATGGGCTCAGGTGAAGCAGGAATTTCTGAATAAGTTCTTTCCTCCTGCAAAGACAGCACTCCTGCGCCAAAAGATCACATCTTTCAAACAGCAGCCTGGGGAGACGTTAGCAAAGGCCTGGGAACGCTATAAGGATCTACTGCGGTCATGCCCTACACATGGACAGCAACCCTGCGTAGTTCAAGAGATCTTCTTCAATTCTCTGGACTTGACTGCAAAGGACAGAATCAACACATATACTCACTATGAGTATCTGACAATGCCGCCTCCTGACGCATGGGCTACTCTAGACAAGCTGACCAATTATGACAACAAGTATGGGACTCCAGTCAACTATGAGGAGAACCCCTACGCCAGGCCAGCACCATCCATGCCCCTATATGAGCCCCCTAAGGAGATTGACCCAAATGTTCGAGAGCAGTACTATAGAGACCAGAATAAGAAGCTCCTCAAACAAGTAAAGTATCTTTCTGTCAACCAGCCTTGTATTGAATGCGGATCACAGAGGCACACCACTACTGAGTGCCCACACACAGAGCAAGTCAGGCTAGCAGAATATCATGAAGAGGCAGCTTACGCAGGGGGTCCCAATCGCTACATGGGGGACCAAAGGTTTCAGCAACCACAATGGAACCAAGGTGCCCCTAGGAACCCCCTGCCCTACAGAGCTCCAGGACATCCAGAAAGGGACCAGAAAAAAGATGATCTACAAACTGTCTTGGAGGAAATAAGGAGGAATCATACATAAACCAGGAAATCCTTCAACTCAGTCTACACTCAGATTCAGGGTGTCAACTCTAGGCTTGGGGAAATTGATATATGGAGGAAAACAGTTGATACACAGATTGGTCAGCTAGCAGCGGGAATCCCCAGACAGACTGGTTCACTCCCAGGATCTTCAGAACCAAACCCCAAGGGAAAGACCGGACACATCGCTGCTGTAAAACTCAGAAGCGGCCATCAACTGCAAGAGCCAGAAGTCGAAAAGCAGCAAGTCGACCAGCAGCAAGTCAACGTCGATAAAACCCTAGTCGATCTCGAGGAGGGTCTGCTCGATCTCGAGGAGAAAATACAGAAGCCCTCGTCTGCAAGGCACAGCAACTCGACGCCACCCAATCTGGTCGAGATCGACAAGGACGTAGTCGACATCGAGGACACCCAGGACGAAATCGAGAAGCCTGCAGCACCTCCGACATCTGTTCTGGCTCCGAATCAGAAAAAGAAGCTGCCTTTCCCCACAAAATCTCCAAAGGACCTGGCAAAAAAGAAATTTCACCGCTTCATCAAGATGCTTCAGAAGCTCAACGTCACCATCCCCTTTACAGAAGCGTTCAATGAAATGCCATCCTATGTCAAGTTCCTGAAGGAGATTCTGAGCAAAAAGCAATCAATGGCTGAGATTACAGAGGAGTGCAGCCATTTGGACATACTGGAGAAGAGGTCAGATCCAGGTAAGTTTGCTATAACCATTGGATTTGGTCCATATAAAATTAATGCTTTATGTGATCTTGGAGCTAGTGTAAGTATAATGTCTTTAACAATTTGGTCCAAGATTAAGATAGGTGCCCTAGAGCCTGTGGATGCTAGACTTTACATGGCCAAAAACACGGTGGTCATTCTAACAGGCATGGTGGACAATGTGCCAGTACAAGTAGGTAAATTCTTTGTCCTTGCTGATTTCTTAGTTGTTGATATGCAAGAAGATCCTGCTTGTCCAATTATTCTAGGAAGACCCTTCTTGGCGACGGTGGATGCCAACATAAGCGTAAGGAAAGGAGTGCTCACCTTCAACATCAGCGATGAGGTAATTGAGTATTCTTTTAATAAAACTGAAAGGCATACAGGTCCAATGGAAGAGGTAAAATCTATCTCAGCTGGCTACATCACCTGCGGGGAACCCAAGGTAAGAAATATGACCCTTGAGGAGCTGGAAAAGAGGGACATGGAGGCCCAGGTGGAGGAGATCATGGCAATCCTAAAGGAGGACACAGAAAATCCAATCGACACAAACCAAGGTACGTCGTTATGGACTAATTATTTTTCGGATGCCTTGACAGGAACCAAGTATGGGGTCAAGGTCGACCAAGACTCCTCGACATCGAGGACCCTAATCGATCTCGACCAAAACCAGGAACCTCCACCAGCACCAGCGTCGTGAAGCAGCCAGACAGAAGCTGGGCCCTACTCGAGATCGAGTACAGAGTTCGACATCGACCACCCTAGCCCTGCCTCGACTTCACCTTCTTCAACGCTGACTCCACTAGACGGCCAGGGCTACTCGATCTCGACCAGTGCCTACTCGATCTAGACCAGTGCCTACTCGAGATCGACCAGGCTTGTCGATGTCGACCAACCTTCACCAACTTCTGCATCCTCGAGCAGCTCACCACCAGAACCAGAAACCTCGTCGAGATCGAGTACTCCTACTCGAGATCGACCAAACACTATGGTCCCCGATTCCGTCTCCGCGAAGGTAAGCCAGGGTATGGATCTTTCTTCTCCTATTTCCATTAAAGATCTATCTATACATGGGAGAGGTTTGCCTTGGTATGTGCGCTTATGTAGAATATCCAATGATGAGCCCAAGGGGTATGAAATTGGAGACAAGCTCTATGTCTCTAAATCAAAGGATCATTGGTTCCCTAACAAATTCAACAAGAAGAGGATGGGACCTTTCGTGGTGAACAAGATCCATTCTGGAGGATTGCAGCTGATGGACAAGAATGGAGTCCTATTTGAAGCCCAGGCTACATGGGCCCTGCAGATGCCACCTTGAGCATAAATGGAAAGTCGGCCTAGCGACTATAAAATCTAGAGCTTGTACATAGACATTTAGTTTTGGACATTGTTTTGTTTGTTTTTGGTTTTTGAACACTTTTAGTTTTTCTATTATGGGTATATGTCTTCTGCACTTTTCAGGTCCATGGATAGAAGCAAGCAATATTCAGACTCGGCCCAGGCAATTCTTTCATTCGAAATTGAGAGGCCCTGCACACCTGTCTAGTGAGTTTCTTTCTTTACCCTTGTTTTTATACAGTGAGGACACTGTAATATTTAAGTATGGGGTGGGGGAAGGGCTTACTTTATGCATAATTGCCATATTTGACATTATGTGTGCATATTTAGAATTTATTTCTTTGAATTGCTACATGGCTATTTTGGAATGCATTATTGATTTATGTGCTTATATGCATGATTTCTAAAATTTGAGAAAAATGACCCCATTGAAATTTTTGAATAATGTCATGGAAGCTTTATTGAACTCAACGATGCAAAATTGGATTCATTAGAGATATAGCATGAAATCGCCTAGCAAAGGGAAGTCACAATGAAGTGCATATTTTCTTGAAAACCATGAAAGGAGGTAAAATTTGAAGTTGCTTTTGACATGTTGCATGATAAGATGATGGAGGACTTTATATTTCCATAAAATCCTCATATTGTTATATCCTAGCCTTACCTATGCTTATGCATCACAAAAGCCATATTATGCCTTATTTCAATTATTGCTCCACATGATCTAAATATTTGCCCATTCTTTACCTTATCCGGGGATTATGTTGAGAATGATTGTTACATTATGGAGATTATCATATGGTGTTTGCGTTGTGATTATTATCATTATTGGAGTTTGGAAGGAAATTGTTTGAAATATATGGAAAATTTAATGAGTGAAAAAAAATCCAATCACCTCAGGAGATAAAGGTAGATTGACCCTGCTCTCTGAGATAATAGTTTGGAGAGATGGGACACATTGTGAGGAGTCCAAAGCACTAAGTATTCGGGGCCATTCATGACACCCATGTTTGCGACTCGCGAGAAGGCAGTGCTGAGGTCAGAGAGGTAAAAGCATTATTATTGAGAAAAAGCATTATGAAAGGAGATGAATCTTATGAGAAGGAGTGTGGTATGAAAAGTTTGGAAAGTACTCCATTTCCCCGGATCACTAACACCACAGTGCCAAAAATTGCCCACCTTTAGCCTTTTACCGATCTACTTCTTATTTGAGCTTAAATTGAAGTCCTCTTGATTATCAATGTTTTGTCACATAAAAATTGTTTTTGCATAACCCTCCTTTTGTGAGTAGATGTTGCTCTTTAAATTGCACATGCATGATCTGTCACACAAGTACCTTTTCGAGGATGGTAATTGATTGCAGGGGACATATGAGAATGAATCTAATATGTTGAGAGTTTTGATTTCTTCCCCTGGATGACAAATAAAGGTATTGCTTGAGGACAAGCAAGCTTAAGTATCGGGTGTTTGTTGTGAGCTGAATCTGCCATGTTTTACAGTAACTTTTATATCGTTTTCTGCATACATTTCATACATTTGGGTTAGAATAATACAGAATCTGTGTAGTATATGTTTATCTGCAATATATGGAGGTCTACACAAGTTTTTGTTATATTTCGCAGAAATCGGACGCACTTTAGAGCTTAAAGGAAAGTCATGAAGAAGCTAAGAATGGTGCAGCTGGAAAAAAAGGCCATTTTTCGGTATTCATCATTCGGAATCAAGCTTTGATGTCTTCATGAAAGTTGTAGCCCTCGGAAAGAGCTTTCCAACGCATGGTCATATGCGTCAATCCGACGAACGAGGACTCGGGAAAGTGCGTTTCAAGAACAGAGCAGAAAGCTGAGAGAACTTTACTCGATCTCGAGTACACTTACTCGATCTCGAGTACACTTACTCGATCTCGACAAAGGCTGTCCGAGCACACCTGGTCGAGCAGAGCTGATCGAGGACACTAAGTCAGAGATCAACCCGACTCCAGAACCCTACTCGATCTCGAGTACACCTAGTCGAGATCGACCACACTTCGACGCCATGTCCGGAGTCGACAAGTTGTGCCAAGTCGAGAAGCCGAAGACGGAGACGCCGAGCCAACCCTACTCGATCTCGAGGAGACCTTGTCGAGATCGAGGACCAGTACCGCGCCAGTCCGAGTCCATGCCGAGGAGGAGTCCTCGACCACACCAGGCCACACATCCTCGACCACACCCAACTCGATCTCGAGGAGAGTTAGTCGAGATCGAGGAGCCCGGAGCCAAGATCCGAGCTTGTCGAGCAGAGCCACCCGAGAAGCCCAACCAGACCAGGTCGACGAGCCGATCCTACTCGATGTCGAGGAGCCCTACTCGAGATCAACGAGCGCCGTGTCCGAAACCGCATTACGCGCCTTGAGCTGTCCGTGTCGAGTTGGGAGTCCTTGGGGCCGAAGGAATCCGAGTCTATCCGATTTCATTAAGTTCTATCCTTGGAAGAGAAGATCTATCAACAAGAAGACATCTTACCTATTTTAGATTTATCTTTTTCTTTTATATTTAATTCCTAAATTGCTTTTATTTATCTTTTAAAGTTTTAGATATAATTTTAGATATAGATAGATATATTCTATCCTTGAATAGTAAGGAATAGAAGGCTATAAATAAAGCCCTAGGGGCTGGTTTTTCATTCATTCAATTTCAGAGCAACAGAAGTAGTTCCACAGAGACGTTTAGGAGTTCGAAGGTTTTAGGGTTTTGGCATTCTGCGAAAGTTTGATTGCCGGGATTGTAAAGGCTTTGAATATAGTTTAATGCAAGTTTCTTTTCATCAATCAATGTCTGCGATTGCGATGAGGCGTGTGTAGTCCACCCACTTCTGGGGCTGGGGTGAGTCCGACGGTAGCCACGTAAGGCGATGCGGTAAAGGTCAGATCTTGTTATGCGATTCTTCTTCTATCCCTATGAGCATGATTCTTTTGCGAGAGTTGAAGGTGATCCTTGTTTGTATTATTGAAGCGAAAGTGATCTTAATGCAACTTGGGTTAATTATGTGAAAAAGGGTTAGTAACAATTAGGGTTTATGCGAAAGCCTCTATATGCCTATTTGTTAGTAACGAAAGTTATTTTGATGGAAAGCATGATCTTTTATGCCTTTATGTGTTACTTTGCATGGTTATCGTTGTGGCGTTGATACCCTGGCTTTGGAAGTTCTTCATTATATTGAGTTTATTTCTGTCGAAATTCTGAAATCTGTGTTCGAATCTGGAATTTATATTTTCTGTGTTTTAGTCGAGATAGAGGAGAGGTTTGTCGAGATCGAGTAGACCTTAGCCGATCTCGAGTTGGCTCTTGTCTATGTCGAGTTGAGTTTCCGTTTCTGTTTTCGATTCTGCAATTTCTGTTTTTTACTATTTCTAGTCAATCTCGAGTAGCATCTTGTCGAGATCGAGTACTGTGTTGTCTGAGTCAAGTTTCTGTCGTCGATTCTCAGTTTCTGTCGTCGATTCTCAGTTTCTGTCTTTTGCTGCTGTTAGTCGATCTCGAGTTGCACCTAGTCGAGATCGAGTAGCTTCTGTCTTTGCTTTTATTTCTTGCTTTCGTTTGCTATTTCTGTCTTTCCTTCTTTGTTTATGTGTTTCTGTCTTCTGTTTGCTTTTTCTGTGAGATTTACAACTGCCTAGGATCCGCTGACACGCTTCCTCGTGGATTCGATCCTGACTTGCTCTTACTGCATTGGAGGAGTCTTGTATTTATTTGCGTGGGCCTAAATCTGGTTTGATTTATTTTATTATATTTCATACTTGATTTCCTCCTCACAACAGTGAGCTTGCTTTTTCTTTGTCGTTTAGTTGTTTCTCACGATGGTTTGCCCATCTACCGGTTATTTCGATCTCTCATTATATTAAACGTGGTTGTCTAGTATATTGAATCCTTACTTGTATCATGAATGGAAAAAAAGACATCAAAGGATATTTATTTTGAATTTTTTTCGAAACATTTACTATTTAAAAAATAATTATCAAACTAGGCATCGTTTTAAACAATTTGTCAAAATGTTCAAAATTGTCACGGACGACAAAATACTGCAGGTGGAGGTGAGGGGATGAGAAAGGTGGTGGCGATGGCAACGAAGAGGAGGGAGGTGCGGTTGGGGGTAGTTAGGGCACCGCAGAGCGGTGGAGACGGGAGATGATGAAGATAAGGGGTTTTGATTGAGGGGGACTCCCATGTACATTGTGTCGGAGTTGGTCGCTGGGGGCGACGACGATGCGGCGGCAGATTTGTGGGCGTTTGGATGCGTTGTGGTGGAGATGATCTCGGGGATGTCGGCATGGAGGTGTGAAACGAGGTGTGGAGTGTCAGAGCTGCTATGCAAGATCGGCGCCGGGTACCGCGTCAACTCCTCTTGCTCTCCCTCCCCCACCATCGTTCCTCCAAACCCTCCCACAATTCATTTTAAATAAATACCGCGATTTATATTATTATATTCTTTGTTTATTTTTTCTTTGCAGTTTTCAAACAAAACCGCTGTTTAAACCACGGTTTTCTGTCGTCCCTAATAGTTTTGAACATTTTGACAAATTGTTTCAATCAATGCCTAATATGATAATTATTTTTTAAATCATGAATATTTCCAAAAAAAATTCTTCCCTGCCGATTCGACTTTGATTTTTGAGAAAACCGGAAGATAATACTCCATCCACGGGCGGGCGGGGGAGTACTCTCTGAGCTTCTTAGATCTCTCTCCTCCTTTCCCTTTCTCCGCCTTCATCCTCTTACGAATTCGTCGCGCAGCTATGAGTCTGTGGGATGCATTTCTTAATTGGCTTCGAAGGTAATTTACTCCCCTCTTTTTCTGATTTCTTTGCGGTCTCGTTCTTAATAACGATTTTCGTTTTGGTTGTTGGTTTGATCTTCGCATTACTTCTCCTATTAGAGAAGAATTTTTTGATTCCCTCTCAAGCGCGATTGGAATTTCAAAGTTCAATGTTTTAATTCCGACCTATTTTGGTGGTGATATTGTTTGTATCTTGTGTATGATTAATGTTTTGATTTGAGATTTAGAAAAACCGGATAATAAATGTGGCATAATTAGAGTGTTGTTGTCTGAGCATGTCACAATCCTTGGCAGATTTGATTTTGGATGTCTAACCACTTGATTAACCTGTTTCTGTGAGGACTTGTGTGGAAATTCTACGGCAGCTGATGCCAAACCACTTGATTTACTTTTGATTAACCTAGTTGTACAGGAAAGTGTCTTTCTTAGCTGTGATTGGGGTTCACCTGGAGAAGTTTAGACTTTGACATGGTGTTGATAGCACTTCTAGTCTAGTTATATGAATTTTTCCTTAGTGGTTGACTGGTTGTTATTGTGGATTTTGTCTCATTGTGTGTGTAACTGCTACACTTGAAGGTTTATCTTTGCTGGGGTGGTTGTTCTGGACCTCTGATTTGATGCTTGTTGCTATTAAAAGTTTTATTTGGACGAATTTCTTGTTTCCTAGGAAGAAGTTGAGGATGCTTAATTGCTTACTTGAATGGTATTTCTTTGTTTCATTCCTTAACCTGAAGCTGTTAATGAATGTTAGAAACCAGCATTAACGTCTATTGGAAGATATGCCCTAGTCATTTTCAATTGTCTCTATTATGTAGATCCTTCTCTTTGTTGATTTTTCTTTCACTTGCAAATAGATGTTGATTCTCAAGAAAATCTTTTGTTCTATTCTACTTTCGATTTGATTTCCTTTTCCGGCTATTCATGATCTGATAATATCTTCTGCATTTTTTCACATGTTTACCATTGAAAGGGGTAACTGGACTTTACCTGAAAATTATAGAATATCTTTCTAGTAGTATATCTAGGAACTCAAGTCACGAGTATTCCTGCTCTGGTACTGTGAATTTATAAAATATTAGCCCAAGTCTTGTACTCTAACATCAATCAGTAATCATGTTGTACAAATCCATAATGTTTTTTAGTTGTGATTTGTTCTTGAGCTCGTTTTTCATTGACATATTTGCAGCCTCTTCTTCAAGCAAGAAATGGAACTCTCACTAATAGGGCTTCAGAATGCAGGCAAGACATCTCTGGTAAATGTTGTTGCTACTGGTGGATATAGTGAAGACATGATCCCTACGGTAAGAAGTTGTTGCAAGAGGTGGACTTGTATTTCTTTAGCCAGTTGAGAAGATCTCTACTTTGTGATTGTGCTTCTTAGAAACATTAAAACTCAATAATTTCTACAAGCTTCCAACATGATTT
The DNA here is from genome assembly GCA_963922045.1 of Persicaria maculosa. Taxonomy (NCBI): domain Eukaryota; kingdom Viridiplantae; phylum Streptophyta; class Magnoliopsida; order Caryophyllales; family Polygonaceae; genus Persicaria; species Persicaria maculosa. The sequence goes on along the minus strand of OY998252.1, from coordinate 79,050,133 downwards.
CATCTTCAGGTTGGATTCAATATGAAGAAAGTAACTAAAGGGAATGTCACAATAAAGCTATGGGATCTTGGGGGCCAACCAAGGTTCCGCAGTATGTGGGAGAGATACTGCCGTGCAGTTTCAGCTATCGTGTATGGAACCTTTCTTTAACTAGCTCTATTCATCTCTTTTCAACTGTACCATTACCGAGTTTTTGGTACTTATTACAATCTTTCTTAAGATCAGAGAAACCAAGGGCAGAAATGAATTACTGGCTTACTGCAGTCTGCTTTTAAGATAGACAGAACATGCATGCAGGCAAATAATTTGCAACATATATGTTTTCACATACATATTTTTTCTTTTCAATGCTTGATTTTATTGGATAATTGGACTATTATATCCACAGAAATATTGAGGTCGGTGGGAGGATTTTTTTTGCCTTTCTTGCATAGTTCTTTATGACCCATTTTGAACTTTATTACATATAGTCATTTCTTAATATTGTACGAATCATTTATCTTCGATGTTGAGCTGTCTGAAGACACAGGCACTTAATGTATATCTTTCCTCATCTTTTGATGATAGCCTCTTGATGGTTCTGCTAATCTGCCTACCTATTTTTTGATTCACAGTTATGTTGTTGATGCTGCTGATCATGATAACATAAGCATCTCAAGGAGTGAGCTTCATGATCTGGTTAGCAAACCCTCATTGACAGGCATCCCTCTCCTTGTACTTGGGAATAAGACCGACAAGCCTGGAGCACTGTCCAAAGAGGCTCTAACAGATCAAATGTGAGTGAATCATCCCCCTACAAATCATACATGTATTGATATAAAATGACAATACCCATGTGGTACCATGTTCTCTTCATGCAGGGATCTGAAGTCGATTACGGGCAGAGAAGTATGCTGCTTTATGATCTCATGCAAGAACTCAACCAACATCGATTCGGTCATTGACTGGCTTGTGAAACACTCCAAATCCAAGAGCTGAAGAGAGACAACTCCCTGCATTGCTTGTATTATTTCTGGCCCTGTCTGTTGACAGGTTTGGTGTAATTTTTTATTTTAGTTTTGATTGTGATATTTAACATAAACGTTATTAAAAGTCTTTGTATATTAAGTTGCTTTTGTTTCGGAAGTGCGCGTGTGTGTAATTGTGAAGGACCAGCTGGCAGCTTGTATTTGTCTTTCTTTGTGTGGTTGTTTATCCTCGGTTCCTACCTCCGTGTCTCCGTTGAAAGAAATCGATTGCAGTTTGCAACTCAACAGCTCTCATCTATTATTCTAAAGTCTTGTGTTGTTTTAGTATTTATCTACGACGTGATTACTTGTATATTGATGCGTAATTCTTACCTTTTTACAAGCCTATGTAACACCTTGAACCATGTGTTCAAGAGGTTACTGGCACTGCAAAATTTCCTTCGTAAAGTATACACGAGGGTGTCACAACATGGCATCTTCAGTTTCGCTGTGCATTGTATGTTTCTTGCCTATATGTGACATTGATTGTCCTCTTTGTTTTGGAGTACTGTCTTTGTTGTTTTTTTTTTTTTGATTAGGTAAAAATTCGAGATCAGACATAATGGATCTCGATGACCGATAAATCGGCAGACGAAAATCCGTTAAAAACAAACAAAAAATACAAAGAAGGTGCAACATACAAACACACGTACTCTATAAAGCGAAACAAACCACAACTAATCGGAACAAGATGAGGACGTAGACGAAGGACGAAGCCAAGCACTACACGAGTACACGGGAGCAGCCGTAGGCCAGCGGCACATCAGGAGTAACATGTGGGCAGTGAAGACGAACCTCCAAGGAACCATTCTTCATGAAAAAAGGAGACGCCTCGATACACACCACCACGACCCCAGCCTATCCCGACCCCGACAGCCAGAACCCCATCAAACGGAAAAGACAGTCCAGTCACGCCAAGCGAAGAGCCACACGACGCCTGAACGGAAATGCACCAGAAACCCAATCGGAAACTACGCCAACCCCACGGGGAATTATTTATGCATAGTAATAGTATATTATTATAATTTTCAACGTTTAATTTGATTTATTTTTATTTTTATTTTTATTTTAATTTTTATTTTATTTTTTTCTTCTCATCCTAAGAAACCCACCCATCGGGCCAACTTTGGGCCCAAGGCAAAAGAACTTGCAACGAGCCCAATGAATAGGAAAAAGAAGACCAAGGCACCATGCCCCGGTCAGGAAACCCTCAGACGGGAAGCAGCACAACACCCCAGACCCACAGCGTGTAAGTGTTTGGAGAACTGAGTCCTTAACGGATCTCAGAGGCCTACTCCTGTATATATATCAATGGGTGAAAACCCGAGGGTACAATGGTAACTGTACATGTATAAATAATATAATGCTAACATCCTCCCTCAGTCGCAACTAGAGGTGAGCGAATAGCAAGACTGGAACGAAAAGAAGTAAAAAGAGGAGTAGGTAAGCCTTTTGTGAAAATGTCCGCATACTGATGTGCAGAAGGGACATGAAGAACTCGGACCTGGCCTAGGGCGACCTTCTCTCTGACGAAATGGATGTCAATTTCGATATGCTTCGTCCGTTGGTGCTGAACTGGGTTCGACGACAGGTAAACAGCGGAGACATTGTCGCAGTAGACCAGTGTAGCCGATCGAAGGGGAACCCAGAGTTCGCAGAGAAGGTTGCGGAGCCAGCAGGTCTCAGCGACGGCGTTGGCAACACCACGATACTCAGCCTCGGCACTCGAGCGGGAGATGGTGGCCTGACGCTTGGAGGACCACGAGACCAGATTGTCGCCCAGGTACACCGCGAAACCAGATGTAGAGCGTCGAGTTTCAGGACAACCCGCCCAGTCATCGTCAGAATAGGCGGTGAGGGAGTCAAACCTGCTGCGAGCGAGATGTAAACCCATGTCAGAGGTGCCCTTGATGTACCTGATTATCCTCTTGAGCGCCTGAAGATGGTGCTCGCGGGGATCATGCATGTATAAGCAGATCTGCTATACGGCGAAGGCAATGTCCGGTCTGGTGAATGTCAAATACTGGAGAGCACCGGCCAGACTGCGGTAGGCTGTAGGATCCTCAACCTTAGGACTGGAGGTAGCGTCGAGCTTGGACTTGCAGTCGACAGGGGTGGTGGCGGGTTTGCAAGACGTCATGCCGGCCTTGTCGACGATCTCAAGAGCATACTTCTGCTGATGAAGGAACAGGGTAGTAGGAGTGCGTGACACAGAGACCCCAAGGAAGTAGCTCAGGGAACCGAGATCAGTCATGGCGAACTCTGATCGCAGCAGGGCCATCAGCCTTGACAGGAGCGATGTAGAGGAAGCGGTGAGCACGATGTCGTCAACGTACAGGAGAAGATAGGCAGTGTCAGACCCTGAGTGGAACACAAAAAGGGAGTGATCAGACTGACTGCCCTGAAATCCAATGCCAGTGAGGTACGTGGCGAACCGGTGATACCAGGCGCGAGGCGCCTGTTTCAGCCCATAGAGAGACTTCCGGAGAAGGCAGACGTGAGATGGGCGGGTGCGATCATAGAAGCCTGGCGGTTGATGCATATACACAGTCTCCTGAAGGTTGCCGTGAAGGAAGGCATTCTTGACGTCAAGCTGATGGATAGGCCAATCCTTGGTAAGGGCGATGCTCAGAACTGTGCGGATGGTAGCCGGTTTGACGACCGGGCTGAAAGTCTCATCACAGTCAACCCCAACCTCCTGTGACTTGCCGTTAACCACTAGCCGAGCCTTGTGTCGCTCTAGAGTTCCGTCTGACCTGTACTTATGCTTGAACAACCACATGCAGTTAATGATGTTAGTGTCCCGAGGCCTTTGTGTGAAACCCTAATTTTTGTTTCACACCTAACGATCCACTACGCCGCCGCAGCCCCAAGCCGCCGCCGCCACGCCCTAGCCGCCGCCGCCGCCAGCCCAGCCGCCACCGCCAGCCCAGCCGCCGCCGCCAGCCCAGTCGCCGCCGCCGCCCCCTGCTGCCACCGCCTCCCCCTCTTGCCGCCGCCGCCGCTCCCTACAGCCGCCGCCGCCGCCCCCTGTTCCTCCTTTCTCCCTTCCGCCGCAATCTCCCACCCCTTCTCGATGTCTACCGACGAGATTATCAACCCAATCAACCCTAACCCCATTCCACCCAACCCTAACCCTCCACCACCACCACAAAACCCCTTTCACTCTGCTCAATCCATCACCAACATCAAAAATCAAATTCCCCTAACCCTAGATCTTAAAAAGGTCCAATACCACACATGGGCGGAGCTCTTCCAAACCGCCTGTAAGGCTCACGACGTCATCACCCACATCGACGGCTCTGATCGTCCAACTGATGTCCCTGAGCCCCTCTGGAACCGCCTTGACTCCATCGTTCTTGGATGGATCTATGCCACCATCTCTGAGGACGTCCTGATTACCGTCCTCCAACCAAACTCTACCGCCCGTGATATCTAGCTCCGCATAAAGGGCCTCTTCCATGACAATCAATCCGCTAGGGCAGCGGATCTTGAGGGCAAGTTCATCAACACCCGTCAGGAAAGCTTCTCCACCGTCTCTGACTACTGCCTCGCCATCAAAGCCATCGCTGATCAACTAGGCGATGTTGGGCACAAAGTTAGCGAAGAACGCCTTGTTCTTCAACTTATCAACGGCCTTTCCACCAAATTTGACGTCGTCGGTGGCATGATCAGCAACACATCGCCACTTCCGACCTTCATGGTGGCTCGAAGCATGCTCTCCAGGGAGGAGAGCCGTCAGGGACGCCCCCAGGGCCCTTCCCATGTCTTTGTTTCCTCCAAGGATTTCATAGCCCCGGACCCCCTTCCCCACACCCAACCCAGACAACCCCAACAGCGCGGAGGACGCGACAGAGGCGGCAACAGCAGCGGCCGTCGCGGCCGCGGCCGCAGCAACATGCAGCGGCTGCCGCTTGGGCAGTGGTACCCGCAGCAGCAATGGTCCCCCGCTCCCCCGCCCTGCCCTTATCCGACGTGGGCGGGATACCCCCCGCCAGAGTTGGCCTACACGCAGTGTCCGCCACAGTAGCGGGCCCCATCCCCGGCGATGTACGCTTCACAGCAGCCTCCAGCGCACCCCATGCACACCAACCTCCCCGTCGCACCCCCCCGCCCATCCCGCTGCACCCCTTGCGGCGGGTACACCCCCCTGGCAGCGCCCGCCGCACCCCCGCCGCACCCCCCCCCCCCCCCCCCCCCCCCCCCCGCCCCCCTCTTTCCCCCTCAGCAGGCAACCCTTCTTACCCACCAACCTCCGATTGCACCCCCCGCCCATTCCATGAAGACCCGGTCGCAGTCCAACATCTTCAAACCTAACCCCAAATACAACCTTCTCACTCCGTCTCCCGACATATCTCCTCTCCCCAAATCACCCCACAAGGCCTTACAGGACCCGAACTGGCAAGCCGCCATGATGGATGAGTTTAGTGCTCTTATTAAAAATGGCACGTGGGACCTCGTTCCAAGGCCTCGGGACACTAACATCATTAACTGCATGTGGTTGTTCAAGCATAAGTACAGGTCAAACGGAACTCTAGAGCGACACAAGGCTCGGCTAGTGGTCAACGGCAAGTCACAGGAGGTTGGGGTTGACTGTGATGAGACTTTAAGCCCGGTCGTCAAACCGGCTACCATCCGCACAGTTCTGAGCATCGCCCTTACCAAGGATTGGCCTATCCATCAGCTTGACGTCAAGAATGCCTTCCTTCACGGCAACCTTCAGGAGACTGTGTATATGCATCAGCCGCCAGGCTTCTATGATCGCACCCGCCCATCTCACGCCTGCCTTCTCCGAAAGTCTCTCTATGGGCTGAAACAGGCGCCTCGTGCCTGGTATCAGCGGTTCGCCACGTACCTCACTGGCATTGGATTTCAAGGCAGTCAGTCTGATCACTCCCTTTTTGTGTTCCACTCAGGGTCTGACACTGCCTATCTTTTCCTGTACGTTGACGACATCGTGCTCACCGCTTCCTCCACATCGCTCCTGTCAAGGCTGATGGCCCTGCTGCGATCAGAGTTCGCCATGACTGATCTCAGTTCCCTGAGCTACTTCCTTGGGGTCTCTGTGTCACGCACTCCTACTACCCTGTTCCTTCATCAGCAGAAGTATGCTCTTGAGATCGTCGACAAGGCCGGCATGACGTCTTGCAAACCCGTCACCACCCCTGTCGATTGCAAGTCCAAGCTCGACGCTGCCTCTAGTCCTAAGGTTGAGGATCCTACAGCCTACCGCAGTCTGGCCGGTGCTCTCCAGTATTTGACATTTACCAGACCGGACATTGCCTTCTCCGTACAGCAGATCTGCTTATACATGCATGATCCCCGCGAGCACCATCTTCAGGCGCTCAAGAGGATAATCAGGTACATCAAGGGCACCTCTGACATGGGTTTACATCTCGCTCGCAGCAGGTTTGACTCCCTCACCGCCTATTCTGGCGCTGACTGGGCGGGTTGTCTTGAAACTCGACGCTCTACATCTGGTTTCGCGGTGTACCTGGGCGACAATCTGGTCTCGTGGTCCTCCAAGCGTCAGGCCACCATCTCCCGCTCGAGTGCCGAGGCTGAGTATCATGGTGTTGCCAACGCCGTCGCTGAGACCTGCTGGCTCCGCAACCTTCTCTGCGAACTCCGGGTTCCCCTTCGATCGGCTACACTGGTCTACTGCGACAATGTCTCCGCTGTTTACCTGTCGTCGAACCCAGTTCAGCACCAACGGACGAAGCATATCGAAATTGACATCCATTTCGTCAGAGAGAAGGTCGCCCTAGGCCAGGTCCGAGTTCTTCATGTCCCTTCTGCACATCAGTATGCGGACATTTTCACAAAAGGCCACCGAAGGGAGCGCCGATGGCGAAATAGGCAGCGACAAGGGCGAGAGAGAAGCAAAGAGGGCCGAGGCAACCCAACCCGACCCATTGAACTCTAGCTACTGACGACAATCTAGCGGCGAATTAGGGTGGACGAAGGGAGGAGCGCAGAGGCAACTGAGGGGAACCCGAACACCAGGCTAACGGAAGGGGCAGTGCAAAGGCACCGAGTCATGCGAGCGCCAGGGAACCCAACAACAAAGGACGGCAACCTAGCACCGCCAGGTAACCCATCCCACGCCAAGTATTCAGGCCACGACGACACGCCGACGACCTAACAAAGAGTAACCCACACCAGGGAACGGACATAGACGGGTGGGGTATAGACGCCGATCTCCAACGGGACCACCCAACGGAGTAACCCAGGGGGAAATCGGGAGATGAAAGGAAGGGACTGTGGCCAGGACCACCCAAATCGGAAGGGCCGAGGTGGTCCCGAGGAGGGAGGAGGAGTAATGGTAGGATAGGAAGGTGGATTGCTAACGGTGGACAGAACCGAGAACCACGAAAGGAATCTGACACCACCTGTCTAGAAGCACGCCAGAAGGGTATGATGGCCAAGATCTGCGGAACTAGGCCAATAGTCTGCTTTAGAGATCCCCGGGGGGTATGGGTTGGGGCTCCCGGAGGTGGTTTAGTGCTCCCGGAGGAGATTTGGGCACCCAATAGGGAGATTTTTCGACATTGGCAGTATTTCATCCAAACAGCAAATTACGGCAGGGTTACACCATAGGCACAATTAGCAGCAAGGAAAGTAGAAGAGGGAGATTAAATTCATTTCCCAAAATCAAATAGAAAGAAAATCCAGAAAAATGGATGGAATGGGTGATTTCAGATTTTCTGTTTCTGAAAATTTGAAAGAAACTCCGAAAAGGGGGTTGCGTTCTAAAGATCTTGATTAGCCTACATCTCTGAGATTTTTCCAGCCACCAAACGCAACATGTAGTTGATCGGAAAATCCTGATCCCTAATTTTTGTTTACCCCTCAATGGTTTTCACAAACACCCTCACTCTCTTTAAAAGAAGAGAGAGAAGGGAGTGTTTTTTCAATTAGCGTGAGATTACTGCCTTTGTTTTGATCTCAGCTCTGCCAGTTGTTGTCAATAGCTAAAAACTCATCCATTTTTTATTTAAAAAGCATAATTCTTACATCTGCTTGTTCGTGAACATGGTACCACGTGTTGCTTGAAGAAAACCTAATAGTTTAACGTATCATCCGAATAAAACTATAATATTTCAAACTACCAATATATTTCTTACTTTTCATGCATGCATGAAAAATAATCAAAAATCAAAATATATTGGTAATCACGGATAAATATCTCTCGAAAGAATCATTAATGAAAAGAGGTAGATTCAAAACTTCCTGGCAAATTGGAAGAGTTTTTACTATCAGAGATCTATTCTCTAAAGGATTGCTCTGGCTAGTAGGTAATGGGAAAACCATAATTACATGGTCTGATATTTGGGTAAATGCGCAATACTTAGAGAGCTTTCGGAATGACCGTAACCCTAATTTAAAAGTGTGCGATTTAGTTACAAATACCAATTCTTGGGATATTGATAAATTAAATACTATATTTTCCTTTCATATTGTTCAAATGATTACTAATATCCATGTTTTAGTAACTGATATTCCAGACAAGTTAATTTGGATTTATAGTAATAATGGGAAATTTTCTGTTAAATCCACATCCTCACTCTTTAATACAAGGAATACAAAAAAATCACAGCAGGCTGGATTTGGAAACTTAAAATTCCTCCGAATATTAAAAAAAAAATTTGGAAAATTATTCCAGATGATATCTTACCTACTACTATTCGTCTAAATAGATATATAAATAGAGTTCCTAGTACTTGTTCTCTTTGTAATTATGATATAGAAGATACAAATCATTTATTGTTTAATTATCAGATTACCAGATCCCTTATTCAAAATTTGGGTGTTAAATTGGAAAAATGTTTTAATATACCAAATTTGACAAGTGATGTCTCAGAAAATATTCTAAATACTAGGGCTCTTAATATAGATTTTAAAAACTTGTGCCGTTTATGGCACTCAATTTGGGAGCTGAGAAATAGAATTATTTTTCACAACAGTTCTGATACGGGTATTATCAACGCTCTAACTCAAACTATTGATAAGATCTCATGCTCCAGTAAAGGACAGGTGAAAACCGAATTACCTAAACGCATTAGGCCTCCTGATAAAATGATTTGGAAATGTCCTTAAATAAATGTCATTAAGATCAATGTAGATGCTTCGGTGAAAATTGGTTGTCAGCCTCAGATTGGATGAATTTTGAGGAACAATTATGGTCAAGTTATTCGGATAAATAAATGTAATATTATGATGAGTTCTGTCATCCTAGCAGAAGCGTTTGCAGTATATGCAGGTATAAGACTGGCAGCGGAGCTTGGGATCCGAAAAGTCATAGTCGAAAGTGATTGCGCAATCATCATCAATGCCATTAATCAGGTGAACAAGATATCATGGGAGGTCTCTCAAATAGTTCAAGAAATCTGTTCATTAAGCGAAGATTTTGAGATCATCACATTCCAGCATTGTTATAGAGAGGCGAATGGTACAACTGATTTTCTCGCTAAATCTCAGCTGAATTGTAATTTTATTTTGAGTTCTTGTTGTTGTGTGTTACAGAACATGATCTTGATAGATGATCATGAATGTCAGTAATACATCCAATTTATTTCTTACTCTAAAAAAATCAAAATATATTCAAAAGGTGAGATTAAAATTAAAACAATCTCAATTCAACAATTCTTCCCCGGATGAGGTTTACGGCAGGGTGATCCACTTTCTCCTCTGCGGTTCATTGTGGCCTCCAAAGTCCTTGGTAGGACCTTACAATAGGAGTCTATGGTAACTCATGACTTGGGATTTCAGTTCGCCAATAAAGGAGTTAAAATACATTTCCTAGCGTTTGTTGATGACATCATTATCTTTTTAAAAGCAAATGCAACAGCTTGCACCAAAATAACCAATATACTTGATCATTATTACTTGATTTCGGGTCAAAAAATTAACTTTCACAAATCAAATTTCCATGTTTCAAAAAACACTTCAATTTTTTTTTTATCACAACTATTCAATCCCACTTGGGTATTGCAAGCTCTACTAGCATGGAAAAATATTTAGGTTGTCCGATTATCAATAGTTGGGTAAATAAGAACACCTTCATCGATGTTGTTCTAGAAACAAAGAACCAACTATCCAAGTGGAAAGCTTCTAACCTCTCAGCTGAAGGGTGTAAAGTTCTAATTCAAGCAAATCTCAGTGCACAACTACTTTATTTGATGCAGTCGTTAATGTTGCCACCTTCTATTTTACAAGAATTAGATAGGATATGCCGATCCTTCTTCTGAAATAAAAACTAGAAATACACCCCTCTTATTAATTGGAATAAGGTCTTCTCTGACACTTTATCCAGTGGCCTTGGTATTTATAAAGCAGAAACCATGAACTTAGCGCTTCAAATAAAGCTGTTATGGAAGATGTTGGCAGAACCAAATAATATTTGTGTGTATGTTATCACCGACAAGTACCTAAAAGGTCATAGACATAGTATTCTTCAATATCGAAAAAAAGGTACTACATCCTGGCAGTGGTCTAAATTAATGTCTATTCGCCCCTTATTTTCTTCCGGGCTTAGGTGGTCGGTGGGGAACGACCGAGACATTAACTTCTAGACTTACAACTGGACTTTTGAAACTCCCCGACATGGTAAGTAACTCATAGATATCCCCAAGGATATTTTGGATTGGAAGGTCAATAGGTTTCTTACATCATCCTTACAATGGAATGTCACTAAAATTGAGGACCAGCTGGGGGTGTTTCTTTCGAGGGATGTTCTCAAACACATTACCAATATTGTCATTCCTTTTACAAGGTTGTCTGATCGTTTGTATTAGGGTGCTAGCCCCTCGGGCTAGTTTAATACAAAATCTACAACATCTATCGTCCCTAATTGTTCTAAGGATGCTAACTTCTTCTGCTAGTGGATTTGAAAGCTCGATGTCCCCCCCTAAGTTACTCAATTTTCTTTGGAAAATTTCACGGGACAGACTCCCCTCTAAAGAACGTCTGCAATGTTCCCATATTGATGTCCTTATGTATTGCGTTTTTTGTGTTTATCATAAAGAATCTACCAATCATATTCTGCTTGACTTTAGTACGACTCAATCTCTAGTAAATCACTTCAACCCCTTGATCAAACTGCGCACTAGTCCTCTTTTTAGAGTCCGGAACCACGGCAATGCGCTAACCGGTATTAAGGACTCTCTAGGGATGTCCGGTATGGCTGATTTAGCTCTTTGCTAGTGGACGGTTTGGTTTGATAGAAATCAGTTATGTTTCAATAGTATTCCTACTATTCCTTTTGCCTTAATGAAAGCTTTTCTACTGGCATCTGTACAAATTTGGACCCTCTCTAAATGTCTCAGTATGGATTTTGACTCCTTTACATATGAAGTTGCGAGACCGCAGAAGGTCAAAGTTCATACTAAACACTCCTCTACTTTAGATAGGAGCAGGTTGGCAAACTAGGATAAACCTCTAGACTTGTTCTGTAAATTGAACTTCGACGGTTTGGTGTGCGCTATGGGTGCTGCGTCATATGGTTTCGTCATTAGAGACCAAGACGAGCTTGTGCTATCGGCTGGAACTGGTACTTGTGATAACACGTTTGTTGTTTATGCAGAACCTCTTGGCCTTTGAAATAGTGTTATTAAAGATAAAGAAATGGGGATTAATAACATCCTCATCGAAGGGGATAACTTGACTGTCATCAACACTATTCTCGAGGACTGGGATTGCCCCTAGGGTATTGATCTTATCGTGGCTGACACTCTCTATATTCTAATGTCTTTTCAGTCTATGTCTATACGTCATATTTTCAGGGAAGCGAATGCTGTAGTAGATAGGATTGCACATCTGGCTCACATCAGCCCTACCGATGTGGATTGGCGCGCAATCTAGGACTTCGGGTTCTCGTTCGAAAGGACGCTCTAGGGTTAAGCTAGTTTCTCTTGTTCTAGCTTAGTTCTAATTCTTTCCTTGTATCCAAAAAAAATTAGACTAGAACCGAATGCACGATTGTTAGGTAAACAGAGTATCTGGTACTCAACTCAGTTTTGACTCAATAAAAGCTCGGATCGAGCTCTCGTTCATTTATTAAACTAGTGAAGTATGAAATCACTTTTATGCTCAATTCAAAGTTCAGCTCTGCTCGATTCAAGTAGAACAACAAACATTTAAGCTCACTCCTATTTCTTATAAACAAGCCGAGTTTGAGCACAAATTTAGACTCAGTCCAAATTTAAGTTTGACTCATTTCTAAATGAGCCAAATATGAACAAGTAGTAATCGACTCGTTCGACCAAAAAAACCCAAATATGAACAAGTAATAATCAACTCGATCGACCTAAAAATTAACCTAATCGAAGGCCACATCTAAGATGTCGTTGTAGAATTTCGAGGGAGGGGGGGAGGGGGAATCTTTGTTTCATAGATTTTTTTTTACACATGAAATTTCTTTAAAAAATATTGAAAGAAAACCATAAATTATGCTTTAAATATGTCATTTTTAGTGTAAAACTTTATACAATAAAAAATAATAGAATGTGTGTGGCATAATGACGATTTTCATTTAAAAAAAATTCAAAGAAAACTATAAAATATGATTTAAAATTTTTAGTTTTAATTGAAAAAATTGATAGGAATGAAACATATTGGAAAAAGGTAAACAATGATATTTGAACCCTTAAACTCTTACATTAGTTACTTTTTATTTTTCCATTTATTAACTTTTTTTTTGATACACGGCGAAAATTTGGGGGTGGTCAACCTCGGTCGAACCACTGCCTAATGGCATCCTTACGAACAAAATCCTCGATCTCGGCAGGGCAACGTGCAGAAGTAAAGGGCGAGGACAAACCTATATGCGCTATCTTGTCTGCAATATGGTTACCTTCCCGGAAGGTGTGAGAGAAGGAGACAACCTCGAACGCTTTGCAGAGGCCGAGGGCATCGGTGATCATTATTTCAATAATCCACGGGCACATACCAATCCCACGGAGGGCATTAATGACAGTAAGGCAATCTTCTTCCACCTCAACGCGAGAAAACCCCTTTTCCACGGCTTACAAAAGACTAGAATGATAACCGAGACACTCAGCTTGGAGAAGAGAAACACTCCCAAGGACATGGGCACCACAGGAAACCACTATGCCAAGACAATATCGGATGACAAAGCCAGAGCCCGATTGTCCGGAGGCCACCTTTGCTCCTATCAAATTCCGGTTATTTGTATCACTTTTAGAAGGTTTGTTATAAAGGTTCTTGTAAAAAAATTTCTGATTTTGATTCCCCACTTGCATAAGCAAAACTATGTCAAAGGATCCAAGTTTAAGGTTCCTAATGCACCGGGTTCTAAACTTATTGCTAAGCTCACAGATGGGTTCCTTATACTATTTGTAAATCCAGAAAAGCATGAACGAAAAAACATAAACGAAGATTAATCCTTTGGTTTCTAAATGTTTATAGGTGGATGAAATCATTCCATTTTTCGCCCCGCGGGTAAATAATTCCACCTCCTCCACCCGTCACCCGTAAACCTCTTCACCCTCATCCGACTCGCGCGGGTGATGCGGGTGGAGCGGGTGCCTAATGGGTGAAATTAATAAAGTTATGATTTATTTATTAAAACTGAAAGATGAATAAAAACTTAAATTTTAATTTTCAAATATTAGAAATATGAATTCGTGAAAATCGAATACATGTCATACATAAAAATAACATTTTACTTATATGTTACTAAATGAAAAAAACGTGTATATATTGTAAAGGCTCGGACTTTCAAATCCTAAATTTTCAGAATAAGAGAATTAAAAATGAATTTAAAACAGATTTAAAACTGGTTAAGCGGATTTCCGACCTGAATATAAAAATTTGACGAACGATATCCTTTCGATTCTAAAAATCTAATTGATCGAGTAAGCGAGATTATGTGAAACTAACATTCAGGGACTAACTGCGGGATTCGAGATTCGCGTATTCGGAATTTATTTCCGGGTATTTATTTACCTAATTCCACACACGATTCTCAGCCACTCCCTCCTACCTTACCCTGCAGCTGGAGACAATCCCTTCCTCTCCTAATCTTTCATGTCAAAACCTCACCATACCCTTCAAATTAACCCCCACTCCCCGTCATTTCTTCATTCACCAACTCCCTCCTTCATCATACTCTTCACCATCATATCCCGCTCTCTCGGTTCACCATCACCATCGCCACTTCACCCCTTTCTCAGCGCCACCACCAACACCTCCTTACCGCCACTCTCCCTCTTTATGCTCTCTCACTCCGCCTCCCACCACCGAAGCACGCCGTCGCCACCACCGAAGCCGGAAGCAGCAACCGCGAGCAGCTCCCATGTCCTCTATTTTCCCGTGATCGAACCCGAGTTTTGCCGGAGCTCCTTCGGTGTCATCCCTGAAAGATCCTCCATTAGAGGTGAATTAAGAGGAAGAAAGAAGAATTTGTAAGTTGTAATGATATTTAGAGTTAGTTGATTACACTCGTACAGAGGTTTAGTTTATATAGAGGTTAGGTTTACAATATTTACAATTTGTATCCCTTATTCTCTATAAGTACAAGATATGACTCTGCATTAGTATACTCCAATACCCCCCCCCCCCTCAAGTTGGATTAGAGGGATCAAACACCAGACCCAACTTCGATGCCAGAAATCTGTGTTGTTGCTCTCCGAGTGGCTTAGTCATGATGTCTGCGAGCTGGAGGGATGTAGGTATATGGAGCGTTTGAAGGAAGCCCTGTTATTGCTTTTCTCTAACGAAGTGGCAGTCTATGCGAAGATGCTTTGTCCGTTCGTGAAACACTCGGTTCGCAGCCAAGTGTTGAGCAGCCTGATTGTCACAGTGCAAAGGTATGTGAATAGGAATGTTGATTCTAAGATCCAAGAACAAACCCTCCAACCATACTAGTTCACTGCTCGTGTAAGACAATGATTTGTATTCTGATTCTGCAGAAGACTTAGAAACCGTTGCATGCTTTTTAGTTTTCCTAGATATTAGAGAATCTCCAACCAAAACACAATACCCCGAAAGAGACCTTGCTGTGAACGTGCACACAACCCAGTCAGCATCACTAAATCCAGAGAGATGCAGTGCCGATTTTGATGAATAAAACAACCCTGCACCTATTGTTCCCCGAAGATATCTAAGTACATGAATCAAAGCTTGATAGTGGGGAACTCTGGGATTGCTTACAAACTGAGATAGGTGTTGTACTAAATATGATAAATTTGGACGAGTTAGATTGAGAAACAATAACCTGCCAATGAGTCTTCGATACCCTTCCTGATCAGCATACAACTCTCCTTCTTCAGTAGACAACCGAAGTCCTCTTGGCAAAGGAAACAAAGCAGGTTTAGCATCCATCATATTCATATCTTTAAGAAGATCTACAATGTCCTTTCGTTGGTGAACCATCATTCCTTCTCTAGATCTTGTGATTTCAAGACCAAGGAAGTATCTCACCAAGCCAAGATCTTTAATTGTAAACTGCTGATGAAGTCTTTGCTTAACGTGGATGATTGAAGCTTCACCATCTCATGTAATTAACAAGTCATTCACGTATACTAAAGCTGCAATAATCCCAGAAGGTACAAATTTGGTGAATAAAGAGTAGTCTTGCTTGGACTATATGAAACCAAGAAAAAGTAAGAACCTTGTCAACTCTAAATTCCATTGACGACTTGCTTGCTTTAAACCATACAAAGACCTCTTCAAAAGACATACTTGGCCTGGCAAAGCTTTAGAGTATCCTTCGGGAGGATTAATGTAGATTTCTTGATCTAAATATCCATGCAAAAAAGCATTATTGATGTATAGTTGATGGATTGGCCAGTTTTTGATGGTTGCCAAAGCCAACAAGCTCCTCATAGTTGTGAACTTAGCTACCGGGAAAAAGGTATGCTTATAGTCATTTTCCTTGACTTGGTTGTATCCCTTAGCTACAAGACGCGCCTTCTATCTTTATATAGACCCATCAGGTTTGTGTGTCAACTTAAACACCCACTTTGAACCAATGGCCACTTTATCCTTGGGAATATGTGTGAGAATCCATGTTTGATTTCTTTCCAAGGCATCCAATTCTGACTGCATCGCCTTAATCCATTTCTGATCTCTCTTAGCTTGCTTGTAAGTATGAGGTTCTTGAATTTGAACCAAATTAGCAAAAGACGTAACAAACTCTTGAGAAAATAAGCTCGTATCTCCCAATACAGCAGAGAAGAAAGATCGAGACTGAGAATTTGAGGTTGCCAGAGTAGGACAAATAAATCTCTTTAATTTCACAGAAGGCACATGAGTCCTAGATTTCTTTCTTACTGGTTGCATATCCAGAGATTGTATAGAAGGCACAGATTGCTGAGACTGACTTCTAACAGAACTAAGAGAATTATCAGAACTTGATATCTCAACACTTGAATGATCATAACCACCGAGCTAATATAGAATCTGTGGTAGAGATAGAATCTGGAACAACAGATGTGGTGGAGGTATGTGTGCCTGATTAACCAAAGATATATCAACATTGGGTACGGATGGAGATACTGTAACCAATGTCTCATTCCTATATGGGAACTGATCTTCAAGAAATACAACATCTCTACTAATAATATATTTATGTGTAGACAAATCATATAATTTGTAGGCTTTTTGACCGAAAGGATATCCTAACATTATGCATTTTGTAGCCTTTGAAGCAAATTTATCTTGTTTGCAAAAAGGTGATAAAGCATAACATAGGCATCCTATGGTCCTTAGCTCAGAATAGGTAGAAGACTTCCCAAACAAAACTTCAAATGGAGTTTTCCACTGTAACACAGAGGAAGGAAGTTTGTTAAGGATATACGTAGCAACTAAAACACAATCACTCCAAAATTTGTCTAGGAAACTAGAATGGAGTTTAAGTGCCATAGATGTCTCAATATGGTATCGATGTTTCCTCTCCACTCACCCATTTTGTTGGGGAGTGTAGGGTGAACTCTTCTGATGAGTGATACCCTGAAAGGCAAACAACTGAGCACAAGAACCTTGTACAAACTCAGTACCATTATCACTTCTAAAAGCCTTAATGTTGCAAATGAATTGAGTAGAAACATAGGCAATGAAATCAGAAACAACAGTAGGAACATCAGACTTTTTATTCAACATATAGGTTCATGTAACCCTACTTTTATCATCTACAATAGTTAGAAAATAAGATGCTCTATTAATACCTCTCACTCTATAAGGACCCCAGATGTCCAAATGTACTAGATCAAAACAACTCAATGAAACAGTATAACTAACAGGAAAAGGTTATCTATGCATTTTTGCCAAGATACAAGTCTCACAATCTGGCAGGCACTTAGAAGTAAAAAAATCAAGGTGAACTAACTTGCTCAAAGAAGTATGTCCTAACCGAGCATGAATGAGCATATCATGCTTAGTTGCATTATTCACAGAAACACTTTGTTGCAAAACAGAATGAGGGAATGTAGAATTCATTGATGCAGAATGAGCAGAGACATCTTGATGCTTGATGCTCATCCTGTATAAGCCATCTTTCATTGACCCTGAACCAATGACTATGCTAGTTCCAAGGTCCTGAAACCACCAAGACTTAGCAGTAAAAATTGCAGCAACATTTGAATCTTCAACAAGACGTCCAACAGATAACAAATTATGCTTGAAAATGGGTACAAGTAACACATTCAACAATGTAATAGTAGGAGTCAATTTTAATGTACAAATCTCATCTACAACAAACAAACTACCATCAGGCAATCCAATATGAATAGGTTTAGGTAGTTTTCTTTTATTAGATAAAAGATGATCAAAGGCAGTCATATGGTCAGTCGCTCCCGTATCAATAATCCAGTTACATTCTCTATTATATGAAAGATTCAAGGACACAGTAAAACCATAAGCTGCCTGTTTACCTGCAATGGAGGTGGAAGCTGCATAATTGGCGTGTGATTGACCTTGCGTTGCTTTCATTACCTCCTGACACATTGCATTCACAAATGATTGATCCATCTTGCCACCAGCTTGCTCTTTGTCACAAAATACTAATTGATTATCAACACTGCTATCACAGCTAGCATTGTTGGCCCTTCCCGTAGCCTTGCCTTCTTTAGACTCTTTATACCAATTAGGAAATCCATGGAGTTTAAAACAACTCTCCACTGTATGCCCCTTCATTCGGCAATGAGAACAAAATCTGTCCTTCTTATCTTTCTTGAAATCTTTCTTCTCAGATCGAAAGTTCCTAGAAGCAGCCAAAGCAGTAGTTTCAATAGACCCAGACTGAGACTGTGATACACTGTTTACTCCCTTGGAACCTTCCACCTGTTGTACCATGTAATACACTTTGTTCACTATCGGCAAATGATCTTTACCTAAGATGTTATTTCTCACTCCTTCAAAATCATCTCCTAAACCCGTCAAGAATTAAATCACGCGATTCCTTGGTTCAATATCCATGACCCTTTTCATAAGATCACAAGAACAAGATGCCATTACACCAAATGTACACTCCGGAGACCCTCAACGGCCTACAATTCATCCCAGACTTTTTTAAGCCTATTGAAGTACTCAACTATGTAGCTAATGCCATAAACAATCGTCCCCAATTCTCTTTTAAGTTGGAAAATTAAGGGCGCATTTGTTTGACCATATCGTTCAGAAAGCTCATCCCAAAGTTGCTTCGTAGAATCAACAAAAAGAAAGCTCTCAGATATCAAATTCTCTAAAGAATTAAGTAACCAACAACTGACCATATAGTCTGCTCACGTCCACCTTTGGAAATTCGCAATTCCGACCAAAGCCTTGCTACAACTCCCGTCGATGAAACTAATCTTATTATTGGCACCTAGAGCCAGGCGTACACCACGACTCCATCCCAAGAAGTTATTCCTAGCAAATCGCATAGGAATCAACTGTGAACTGGGATTATCCGAATTCGACAACACTAATGGACCATTCGAGGAATTCGCACTCGACGACTCACCATCTCGAACAACACCACCGATATCCATAGGATGTGCCATGAATTTCAAGAAAAATCCAGCAAAACCGACACCAGAAAGAAAATTCCCAAAAAAACAGAGAACACAAACGAACCACAGTAAACGCCGAAGAAACGAAAGAGATGAAGGCACAGAAATCACCTTCACACGAATCGCATTACCATGCGCTCTGGTACCATGAAAGATCATCCATTAGAGGTAAATTAAGAGGAAGAAAGAAGAATATGTAAGCTGTAATGATATTCAGAGTTAGTTGATTACACTTGTAATGATATTTAGAGTTAGGTTTACAATATTTACAATTTGTGTCCCTTATTCTCTATAAGTACAAGATATGACCCTGTACTAGTATACTCCAATAATCCCTTCTGCGAGCCACTCCCAGCACCACCTCGCAGCCCTCTTCGACGTCCACAAGCACCCAGTTCCGCCCAAGAATCGCCAGAGCCACCACCGAGCCATCGGAGCTCCATTTATCCCGTTCGAGCGCAAATAATCTTCTGGTAAGCCATATTTCTTCGTTTACAATCGAAATCACCCCGAGCTTCGCCATCGCACTCACCTACACCCAATGGAGGTCAAAGGAGCCATCGAGTGCCTCCGAAGACACCCAGAACTCCGATCGCGAG
Organism: Persicaria maculosa; assembly: GCA_963922045.1. Classification (NCBI taxonomy): domain Eukaryota; kingdom Viridiplantae; phylum Streptophyta; class Magnoliopsida; order Caryophyllales; family Polygonaceae; genus Persicaria; species Persicaria maculosa. The sequence goes on along the minus strand of OY998252.1, from coordinate 79,030,513 downwards.
CTCTGAAGTTGCGATTACCTCGGTGAGCTTCGTTCCTTCCGTTTCTTAGCCCGTTTGTTCCTTTCGTTCTTTATGGTCGGGAAGAGAGTGCGAGAGCTAAGTATGGGAAGCATGGGCAAGATCGAGAGCTCGGGTGAGGTCGAGATCGACGAGGCCGATTGCGAAGGCCGTGATTGCGAGGGAGTAGTGCGAGCGGAGTCCGAGCAAGCACAATGGGTGAGAGGGAGCCGTGGGAGTGAGAGCGTGGATTGGGAGCTTAGTGCAAGTGTGAGTATGAAATGGTAATATATGAAATTGGTAATATATGAAATTGGCTAAGTGTGAATATGAGCGGGTGAGATATTATGATGTTGATGATATATATCCGTATGCCAAGTGTGAGTATGAAACGGCAATATGTGAAATTGGCTAAGTATGGAAGTTGTCATGAGCTGATGAAGATGATGTTATGATCGAATGGAGAAAGATGTTAATTTATGAGAACTGAAGATGAGATGATAGTGCTAATAATGATGAGACGGTCGAGTTATCACATTTATGTGTATCTTATATGTTTCATATGTGACTTTTGTGCCTTGCGTAAATTAGACTTAGACTGATTATGCTATTTATGGGATTACTAGGTGATCTCTGATCTGCTTGGATTTGCTTGATTTTTGTATAGCTTGGATTATGCGCTTCTCCAAGTAAGTTCTTTGAACTTACTCATGATGGGCGCTCTATGCACTGGGTGTTATATAGTAGGCTAGTGTTCATGCACCATACGACTTAGAATCACGCTTAGGATCTAAAATGGAAACCATATGACTTGCTATATGTCTTTGCTAGAAAACGACCGTTATAGGTGTTTATTGGATGGAACATTTTTTTCTCTATTCTTGTCATCTTAGTGGGGCTTATTATAGAAAGTTGCTTGCACTTGATGGGTGAGGTAGGCTTTTTGGTAATAAGTCGTCATATGACTCTTAAAGCCTTAGGCCTTGTATGGGTGTCGTTGTTTGCCTTCCCTTCATAGTAAGTAGGCTCCTTACATATGGATTGCCTGCACCGTGGGTGAGGTAGTTCCCTTTGAAGGGATTTGCTAGAGGATTCCTTAGGAGCCTAGAGGCACATGCTATTTGGCATTTCTTGTAACTGCACGCCTCTTTATTTATGTCCGCATTTAATTATCCGAATGCTTGTCTATTTAAGTTCCGCATTGCATTACATATTTCATCTTAGGAATAAGATGTTTATTATATGCCTCTCAGAGTGTGTTTACACACGCGCATGAGAGGCCTAATGATTGACCCAGATCCCTCTCTTGTTTTTTTAGATTTAGGTAACCGCTAGCCGCTATCTTTGCTTATATGGATGCTTGGCGGGTTTGGACTTTTGGCATTAGACCGAGAGCTGGAGAGACCACTAGACTTCTTCTCTTTTATACTATTTTACATTGTTTTGTCCCGACCCTGTCGTGCCACGCTATGTATCGGTTTTAGACTTTCGTTGGTTTTGCATGATAAAGGGATGTTTCGCGACATAGACTTAAGGCATGTACAAGGGTTTTACCCCAGGAATTTCAACGATCCTTACGGTTTTAGGTGCAAAATCCTACTTTGAATTACTAATCTTCGATTTCAACCTTCAACCTGTACTCGGATCGCAAGATCCTAACGAGGTGTTTCATCCCTTGAAACGTAACGCGGGAATCATAATCCCGGTGATGCGAATCAAGATGGCGTTCTGTGGGTCAAACAATGATCTTGATCTAGGCGGGCTCTCAAGAACGATTCGAGGGCCGTTGATGGCAAAGAATATCTTTCTCAAGAGAAAGAAGAAGGCACCACCATGGATTAAGGAAAAGATTTTATACGCTCATCAAAGTCCACGTGAACGGAGAGGTTGATTACCCATCTAGGCTAATTAATCAAGCAAGTCGGTGTGTGTGAGTCCAATTCGTTATCCACGCACGACATCGAATTCAAGAAGATCAAGGAGCTAAGCAAGATCGACGCTTTTGATTTAGCAATTAGCCGGCCTAACCAATTGCTATACATCAAGTGGTATTCAGAGACAGATTATGCTACACTCTTTGTTTCGTTGAGTTTGATGTTACTGATGATTTGATTTAATGGCTTGGGAAATTTGGGGCGATTGGGATGATGATCCCGATCCATGGGCTGCACAAAAACGACGCCGACGAGAGCTCCAAAGAAGAGTTTTGCAACAACAACAAGCTTTAGAGCGACAACGAGAGACTCAAAGGCGCCGCTTTTGGCTTCAACGACAAGCGGAAATCGAAAAGGAGAGGCGTCGACAACACCTTCAAGCCGAACTTACAACCAAACTTCAAGCTGCCTATGATGCCTATGATGTCAGATTACAGGCGAGAGAGGCACAACGTCAAGCCGAACGAGATGCCTTTAATGCCAAATTGATTGATGAGTTCCAAGAAGGATTCAAGAAGAAATTCTATGAAGCATTGGCGTTACACTTTTCCACTACTCCTGATGCGGATCAAGATGACCTTCTGTGGGTCCAACAATGACCTTGATCCAGACGAGCTCTCAAGACCGATTCGAGGGCCATTGATGGCAAAGAGTCTTGCCCTCAAGAGGAAGAAGAAGGCGCCACCATGGAAGAAGATTCAAGATGCATGTCGAGTGGGCCTTGGCCCGTGCCGAGTGCTCTTGAGGCCCATGTCGAGTAGCTTGAATGTGTGGGCCGGTTCTAGTCTTCAAATTAGTTTATTATTTTATGCAATTAGATTAATAATATACAAGATTATATCTCCTCTAGATATATCTTGTTCCCTAAGTATTTAAATTCTATCTTAGTTAGGTTTATTTATCTTTAGGTTATTTTTTCTATCTTTATCAACCTAAATTCTATCTTGCACGATTAGAATTGGTTGTTAGTTTTCTATTTAAACAATGTAGTTCTCTTTGAATTAAATTAGATTGAATAGAATTGAGAAACCCCTTTATGGATTAAAGGGTTCTCGATTATCAATCCCAAAGGCTATCCGGCTCTTATGTTATTGTTACTTCAACCGAACCTATACAATCACCATCACCAGCCCTTTTTGTTCTTCTTCATCACATCACCGTCACCTTGGTTCGACATCATCGAGCCCAACCAAACACAATCCTAGAACCCAAGCCGACGCTACAAGGAAGCTGTTACTTCGTAGCTTAGGTTTAGTTGATTTAAATTCTGTCCACCGGTGTTTCATTAGTTTAGCAATTGCCTAAATTACTGTTGCTTTTAAGTTAGTAATTATTAGTTAGTTTCCATCGTTATTAGTAGATTAGTTTTCTTAAGTTATAAATCTGTTTCTTTTAGTTAGTTATTCACTAGTTTAGATTTAATTAAAGTTTATTTCCATCTTGTTAGAATTCCTTAAAGTTAAGAATTATTGTTTAATTTGTTTAATAATTAGTTTAATTCAATTGTTAATCTGGAGATATCGGAAGAGCATTGCAAGATCGGGCAAATATACGGCGTGGTTCTTGATCTTGAGCCCACAGGCGAAGGATCGGGTATTCCAAACGTATCAAGTGGTATCGGATTTCAGGTTGATGCAAGTTCTTTACTCTCTTGATTTCTTTATTGAGTGATTTATTTTTCGTGCCTATTTTTCACCATAGCCGCTGCATAAAAGTTGAATCTTTATTATTCACCCATCAAAATTGGCACTTTATTTTTGTTATTCTTTGTTTGGATCTTTAATTTCGAAGATATTGAGTTCTTGACGGCAAGTTGTGATCTTTTATTCCTAGTTGCTACATATCATGCCTATGACTGTGATTCTTGGATTAAAAGCATTATATGAACTTGCACCACTAAAGAACCGTAATTTTTCCAGTTTCTAGCCTATTTTTCCTTATTTTCTTTATTTTTGCTTACTTTTGGATCATCGTAGTTTTTTATTTTTTATTTTTTTTCTTGCTCTTAATTTTCGGTTGCTGCCTTCCCTTTACAGCAGCTAGTTCTTAGTTAAAAAAAACAACACAGAAAAGCCGAGCATAATTAAAAAAAAAAGAGCATTCTTTCATTACATTGTTGAGTTAGTAACTCTTCCTTGTTAGTTCTTTGATTGCTACATGTTAGATGATCTAAACGGTTTTAAAGCATTACAAAAGAACCCCACTTGTGTGATTTTGTGCTGTGCCGACACTGGAGCCTTGGTCACACCCCTCTTTCTCTGAACCGTGTTGCAACCGTCAGATAATAGTTGACGGAGTGTGTGCACTTGATTGCCCTTGTGATTGCTATTGTCGATTATTACACCTTCTTATTATTCAAGCATCACATTGTAGTTCTTTTTCTATACACATTAAGCCGCTTGTTTATACTTGCTATCCTTGATATCCGACTTGTGGCTGATTTAATTCGCAATTTTGATTATTACTTGTTGTCTTCAATATTGCAAAATTCTGTGTCCAGGGGAATTGGTTGAATATTGTGCCTTGTTTTCCTGCTCTTTGATTTCTAAAAACTTGAATCACTCTTAGGAATCACTAGAGCTTGCATTACTTGTTTTCTGGTCTTTGCTCCGTTTACTTGTTTCTCTTCTGATATTGTAGGAACATGTCGAACGACAATAACCCCACCCCTTCCCCTTCCCCGCCTACTATCGCCGACGTTCGTTCCCTCTTTCAAGAGAAAATGGCCCAATGGACCAATCGCTTAGCCATTGAAAGGGCGCAAGAACGTGGTGATTTCTTTGCCCTGTTCAACAAAACCAAACGACGTGTACTTCCATTTCAGGAAGCGCTGACGGCTGATCAAATGGAGCACACCTTTCACACCAAGTGTGTGGTTCAGACATCCACACTTTCGGTCATCGTCGAGGAACAGAGCTCTTGTAACTTGATCAACGAAAAGGTGGTCGAGTACCTCCATCTAGCAACTGCACCTCCACCGCAACACGATGGTTATAACGGTATCACGGACGGTAACTCTGACCCTCTTGTTCCTAGACAATGCTTGGTTTCGTTTCAAATGGGTAATTATTGTGATCAAGTGTTGTGTGATGTCGTTAAAATGGATTGTTGTCATATTCTTTTAGGCCAACCTTGGGTAAATGATCGGCAAGTTATTTATAATGGTCGCTTAAATACCTTTGCTTTTAAGTTTGCTGGGAGGAGATTCACCCTCCTACCCTTATCTCCTCAAGCTGTTTTGAAGGACCAGGTACGACAACGCCAATACAAAGTCGAGAAGGAGGCTGCGGCAAGACGGGAAGCGCATTGCGGCACAGACACCAATCAGGCTGCACCCGCGGCCATACCATCCGGCACCCCTGATTCAGTCGCGCCCGCAGCCCAGGATGAAATCAAAATCGTGGGCCCAGATTCAGCACAGTGCGTCGAACTTGTTTCACAGATTCCCGTTGACTCCGACCTCGGAATGGAGTCAACTCAGTCTTGTTGCGAAGCTGACTCAACGAGCTTTCCAACGGTGTCTCACACGCTAAAGGAATCTTCCATTAAGGCACCCGAAACTGCTCTGCAAGTGGACTGCAGTGCTGCGCATGATGTGTTGGGTGCTTCTGACGACAACGATGATGACGTTGGGGACACTTCTCTTGAGTTAGATATTGTACCTCTTGAGAATGTTCCTAATGTTGATAATTCTTGAGTTCGTAGGGTTATTGGGCCTTTTTATTTTGTTCTTTTTGACTGCTTGATGATCTCCATGTGTTGTTTTTGAGGTTCCTGTCCCTCAAATTCTGCTGGCACCACCTCAAATCGATTGTCAAGGAAGTTACTTTTTGGTGGTTGCTCCGTCCCTACTGCTCTTCAATGACTCGATTCGAGGACGAATCGAAGATAAGAAGGGGAGAATGATGCGGATCAAGATGACCTTCTGTGGGTCCAACAATGACCTTGATCCAGACGAGCTCTCAAGACCGATTCGAGGGCCATTGATGGCAAAGAGTCTTGCCCTCAAGAGGAAGAAGAAGGCGCCACCATGGAAGAAGATTCAAGATGCATGTCGAGTGGGCCTTGGCCCGTGCCGAGTGCTCTTGAGGCCCATGTCGAGTAGCTTGAATGTGTGGGCCGGTTCTAATCTTCAAATTAGTTTATTATTTTATGCAATTAGATTAATAATATACAAGATTATATCTCCTCTAGATATATCTTGTTCCCTAAGTATTTAAATTCTATCTTAGTTAGGTTTATTTATCTTTAGGTTATTTTTTCTATCTTTATCAACCTAAATTCTATCTTGCACGATTAGAATTGGTTGTTAGTTTTCTATTTAAACAATGTAGTTCTCTTTGAATTAAATTAGATTGAATAGAATTGAGAAACCCCTTTATGGATTAAAGGGTTCTCGATTATCAATCCCAAAGGCTATCCGGTTCTTATGTTATTGTTACTTCAACCGAACCTATACAATAACCATCACCAGGCCTTTTTGTTCTTCTTCATCACATCACCGTCACCTTGGTTCGACATCATCGAGCCCAACCAAACACAATCCTAGAACCCAAGCCGACACTACAAGGAAGCTCGACGCTTGGTGGCAGCGCGTCCGGTCTCCTGCGCTACGCTCGTGTGCGTTCCAGCCGCTCGCACACCCTCGCCGTCTCGCTGTCCTGCTCTCGATCGCAGCCACTCGCCATCAGCAAGCCGGCAACGTTCCGCGTCCGCACACCCTGAAGAGCTATCTCCTGTGTGCTTGGGGACTCGTCCAGCAAGCGCGCGCCGGAGCCTCGCACCTTTCTCTTCTTCGCTTTCTTTGTTTACCTTTAATTTCGCTGTTACTTCGTAGCATAGGTTTAGTTGATTTAAATTCGGTCCACCGGTGTTTCATTAGTTTAGTAATTGCCTAAATTACTGTTGCTTTTAAGTTAGTAATTATTAGTTAGTTTCCATCGTTATTAGTAGATTAGTTTTCTTAAGTTATAAATCTGTTTCTTTTAGTTAGTTATTCACTAGTTTAGATTTAATTAAAGTTTATTTCTATCTTGTTAGAATTCCTTAAAGTTAAGAATTATTGTTTAATTTGTTTAATAATTAGTTTAATTCAATTGTTAATCAGGAGATATCGGAAGAGCATTGCAAGATCGGGCAAATATACGACGTGGTTCTTGATCTTGAGCCCACAGGCGAAGGATCGGGTATTCCAAACGTATCAACTCCAGCGGTTAAAGTTGCTTCAACCGACGATGAGGTAATTGAGCCTAAGGAGTCTTCTGTTGAAATCGTTGTCACGGATTCAGCACAGCGCGCCAAACTTGTTTCGCATATTCCCGTTGACTCCGATATCGGAATTGAGTCTTCTTAGTCTTGTTGCGAAGCTGACTCGACGAGCTTTCCAATGGTGGGTCACACGGTGCCAGAATCGTCCGGGAAGACCTCCGAATCTGCGCTGCAAGTGGATTGTAGTGATGCACAAGATGTTTTGGTTGCTTCTGATGACAACGATGAGGACGTTGGGGACACTTCTCTTGAGTTAGCGATTGTACCCCTTGAGAATGTGCCTAATGTTGAAACTTCTGAAGTTCATAGGGTTATTGAGCCTAATGGTTTTGTTCCTCTTAATTGCTCAATGTTCCCTATGACAGGTGTTGTTTTTGAGGTTCCTTTGCTTCAAATTGTGCTGGCACCATCTCAAGTTGATTGTCAAGGAAGTTACTTTCTGATTGCTGCTCCTTCCCCACTGCTCTTCCACGACTCAATTCGAGGACGAATCGAAGCTAAGAAGGGGAGAATGATGCGAATCAAGATGGCCTTCTGTGGGTCAAACAATGATCTTGATCCAGGCGAGCTCTCAAGAACGCTTCGAGGGCCATTGATGGCAAAGAATGTCTTCCTCAAGAGAAAGAAGAAGGCACCACCATGGACTAAGG